>PVKP010016473.1:30771-48193 GCA_004027715.1 Plecturocebus donacophilus
CTTCTTGTTGCATTGATCCTTTCACCACCATGTAATGTCCCTCTTTGTTTCTTGTGTTCTTTGTTGTTTTAAAGTCTGTTTTATCAGAGATGAAAATCACAGCTTCTGGTAATGCTAACTGGCTGTTTTGCCCATTAGTTGATGTAGATTCTTCATTATGGTGATGCTCTTTACCTTTTGGTATGTTTTTGGAATGGCTACACTGGTTGTTCCCGTCCATGTGTAGTGCTTCTTTCAGAAGCTCTTGCAAAGCAGGCCTGGTGGAGATGTAATCTCTGAGTGCTTGTTTGTTCACAAAAAATTTTACTTTTCCTTCACTTATGAAGCTTAGTTTGGCCGGATATGAAATTCTAGGCTGAAAGTTCTTTTCTTTAAGGATGTTGAATGTTGGCCCCCACTCTCTTCTGGCTTGTAGGGTTTCTGCTGAGAGATGTGCTGTGAGTCTGATGGGCTTCCCTTTGTGGGTAACCCGACCCTTCTCTCTGGCTGCCCTTAGCATTTTCTCCTTCATTTCAACCCTGGTGAATCTGATGATTATGTGCTTTGGGGTTGCTCTTCTTGAGGAATATCTTTGTGGTGTTCTATGTATTTCCTGGACTTGAATATTGGCCTGCCTTGCTAGGTTGGGGAAGTTTTCCTGGATAATATCCTGAAGAGTATTTTCCAGCTTGGATTCATTCTCTTCGTCACATTCAGGTACACCTATCAAACGTAGATTAAGTCTTTTCACATAATCCCATATTTCTTGGAGACTTTGTTCATTCCTTTTTACCCTTTTTTCTGTCATCTTGCCTTCTCGTTTTATTTCATTGAGTTGATCTTCAACCTCTGATATCCTTTCTTCTGCTTGGTCAATTCGGCTGTTGAAACTTGTGCATGCTTCGCGAAGTTCTCGTGTTGTGTTTTTCAGCTCCATCAATTCACTTATATTCCTCTCTAAGTTGTCCATTCTCATTAGCATTTCGTTAAATCTTCTTTCAAGGTTCTTAGTTTCTTTGCATTGGGTTAGAATATGTTCTTTTAGCTCACAGAAGTTTCTTATTATCCACCTTCTGAAGCCTGATTCTGTGAGTTCATTACACTCATCCTCCGTCAGGCCTTGTTCTCTTGCTGATGAGGAGCTGTGATCCCCTGTAGGAGGAGAGGCATTCTGATTTCGGGTGTTCTCAGCCTTTTTACACTGGTTTCTTCCCATTTTTGTGGATTTATCCACCTGTCGTCTTTGTAATTGCCGACTTTCAGATTGGGTCTCTGAGTGGACGTCCGGCTTGTTGGTTATGAAGTTTTTTCTGTTTCTTAGTTTGCCTTTGGCAGACGCCCCTTTCCCTCAGAGCTGGGCCTTCCCGGGTTCAGCTGTGCTTGCTCTCAGTCCTCAGCGCTTCCAATTGCTGTTCTCCTTGTGGGGATGGGACCAGCGGAGCCCGACTAAAAGAGCACCCAGTCCCATAAACTCCGCACCGATAAGCGCCGCGCTGGGGCGCCAGCAAAACAGCCGCACCGGCCAAAAGAGTTGCGCTGGTGACCCGTGTGGCTCCTTTGCCGGGAATCTCCCAGTTTGTGGGCATCAAAAATTCATTTGCAATTGCGGCGTCCACTCCCTCTCTGTGCTTTCACTGGGAGCTACAATCCTGAGCTGCTGCTACGTGGCCATCTTGGATCTCTCTCCCCGGGACATTTCATAATGATAAAAGGGTCATGACAGCAGAAAACTATAAGAATTCTAAATGTTTATTTGCTTAATAACCAGCCTCAAAATATATAAATTTTAAAAGCCAACAACTTTAAGGAAAAACAGACAAAGCCACAGCCACATTAACTGATATAACAAGCAGTCAAAAAAAAAAATCAGTAGGCATGAAATATTCCAGGTCAATAAGACTTGGAAAACATAATTTATAAATTTGAGCTCATTGATATATATAGATCTCAACCCACCCCAAACTTCAGAATTTGCATTCTTCAAGTGCATATGTAATTTATAAAACTTAACCCTAAGTGGATCCTAAAGTAAGTCTCACCAAATTCAAAAATTGAAATCATAAATAGCATGGTATCTGACTAAAGAGGAATTAAAATAGGAATTAATTCCCTGAGTACAAGATTCTAACCAAAAAAAAATAAGAATTTAAAAAGGAAACTAAAAAATCCCTTAGCTAATTAATCAGAATTTAAGCAATGCACTTCTAAATAACCAGGCATGAAACTAGAAATTACAATGAATATTAGAGAGTTTTGAACTGAGTGATAAAAATAGAATACAACAATTCATGCAGGATTCAACACATGTGGACTCATTCTTCAAGGAAAGTATATAGCATTATATGTGAATATTAGAAATGGAAAAGAATTAAAAATTACTTAAGTATCAATCTCAAGAAGCTCAAAAACAAATCAAATTCAAAGAAGCAGAGAAATAAAAATAATAAAGAGTAGACATCAGTGAAATAGGAGGAGAATGCAATAGAGAAAATTAAGCCAAAATCTGACTCTGCAAAACTAATAAAACTGACAGATCTTTAGCAAGGCTGATCAAGGCAGGGGGAAAGGCCAAACAACCAATATACAGAAGCAAAAATATCAGTTCTATTTATCAGACATTAAATAGTGAATAAGAGAATGTTATGGACAACTTTATGCCAATAAATTAAAAAAATTAAATGAAATTGATAAATTCTTTGCAAAATACAATTTAACAAACATCAAAAAATTAAAATATGAATGGTTCCATATCTATTAAAGAAATGGAATCACTAATTAAAATTCATCCACAAAGAAAACTCCAAGCTCAGATGGCTTTCCTGATGAATTCCTCTATGCAAGTAGTACCATTCTTACACGAACTTTCCAAGAGACTAGGAAAATATGGGGCATTTTCAATGTTTTTTTATGAGAACAACCTAATCTTAAAACAAACACCAATAAGGATGTTACTAAAAAGGGAATAGTAGACTAATTTCCCTCATGACTATAGAGCTGCACTTCCACAGTCACCTGAGTAATGACCAAGTTGCCATTGCAGTTCAGGCCTTTTCAATATATGCTGCTGGATCAATGAGATATCCAGATCTTCACTTCAACCTCATGCTATACACAAAAATTAATTCCTGATGATGGTAGATGTAAATTAAAAGAGAAAACAATAAAGTTTTAAGAAGATAACATAAACTATCTTCATGAACTTGAGATAAGCAAAGACCTCTAAATATACTGGTTAGGGCTTTTGTTTCCTATTTAAGAAATCTTTGCATATTTTACAGAACATGACGATATTCCATATTATGTTGGCAACTTGGTCTTTATTACATTAAGTTCATGAAAAAGATTCCATTAAGAAAGCCAGAATACAGGCTACACAAATGAGAGAAAAAATTTGCAGTACATATATTTGACAAAAGACTAATATTCATATTATGTAAAGGAATCCTTCAAATCAATAAGACAAAGACAATTCACAACTAACTCAAAGTTTGGAGAAGAAAAGTGGAAAAAAGATTTGAATAAAAATTTCACAAAAGAAAATATTCAAACAACCCAAACCTATACAAGATAGTGCTCAATCTCACTGGTATTAGAGAAATGGAAATCCATATAATCATGACGTATCACTACATACACAGAAAGAAAGGCTAAAATCTTCTCACAAAGAAAAAAAAAACCTTGACAATATCAAAGATTGGCAAGAATGTTAAAACTGGTACTCTCATATACTGTTGGTTTTGTTTGTTTATTTATTTTTAGTTTATTTCAATATTTTTTTGAAACACTAGTGGTGTATGGTTACATGGATAAGTTCCTTACCAGTGAATTCTGAGATTTTAGTGCAGCCAACACACAAGCGGTGTATAGTGTACCCAATATGCAGTCTTTTATCCCTCACCATCCTACCAACCTTCCGCCTGCCACCACAAGTCCCCAAAGCCCATTATATCACTCTTACGCTTTTGTATCCTCATAACTTAGCTCCCACTTAAAAGTGAAAACATCCAATATTTGATTTTCCATTCCTGAGTTACTTCATTTAGAATAATGGCCTCCAGCTCCATCCAAGTTGCTGCAGAAGACATTTTTTTTTTCCTTTTTATGGCTGAGTAGTACTCCGTGGTGCATATATAGCATATTTTCTTTATCCACTCATTCGTTGATGAGCACTTAGGCTGGTTCTATATCTTTAAAATTGCAAATTATTCTGCTATAAACATGTATATGAATGCGTCTTTTTCATATAATGACTTCCTTTCCTTTGGGTAGATACCCAATAGTGAGATTGCTGGATCAAATGGTAGTTCTACTTTTTAGTTGTTTTCAGGAATCTCCATACTGTTTTCCATAGTGGTTGTACTAATTTATGTTCCCACCAGCAGTGCAAAACTATTCCCTTTTCACCACATCTACTCAAACATCTCTTGGTTTTTGACTTTTAAATTATGGCCACTCTTGCAGGGATAAGATGGTATCTCATTATGGTTTTAATTTGTATTCTCTGATAATTGGTGATGTTGAACATTTTTTCACATGTTTGTTGGCTGTTTGTGTATCTTATTTTGAGAAATGGCTATTCATGTCCTTTGCCCATTTTTTGATGGGAATTTTTTTTTTCTTGCTGATTTGTTTGAGTTCCTTGTAGATACTGGATACTAGTTCCTTGCCAGATGTATAGTTTGCAAACATTTTCTCCTACTCTGTGGGTTGTGTGTTTGCTGATTATTTCTTTTGCTGGGCAGAAGCTTTTCCGTTTAATTAGGTACTATTTATTTATTTATTTTTGCTTTTGTTGCATTTGCTTTTGGGGTCTTAATTATGGATTCTGCGCATATTCTAAAACTTCCAGCCTTTAGTATCTCCTGTTTTCAGGAGATACTGACTCCTATGGCAATTCACACATTTAATTCAGAGAAATTTTACCCTCAAGACATTAGTAACAGTGCAGAAGATCATTAGGAAGAGACTGATTCATTTGATTAGAGGAATAAAAGTCCTTGTACCCAGTACCAACTGCATACTGTATGGGACCCACTGCTAGATGAAAAATTATTAAGAACTTCAGGAAGGCAATAGCAGAGTATTAAACCAAGCATGGAGTTATGCTAACAGCAGAGTTCTGTGCAACTGCACAGGTTGCATGCCTTTGAAGCTGACTCTTCTTGTAGCCACCTGCTATGGTTTGAATGTTTGTCCTCTCCAAAACTCATGTTGAAATTTAATTGCCATTGTAATAGTATCAAGAGGTGGGCCCTTTAAGAGTTGATTAGGCTATAAGGGATTTGCCCTCATGGGTGGACTTAATACCTTTAAAAGGGGGCTTTGGAAAGTGAGTTCTGTCTTTCTTTGCTCTTCTACTCTTTTGCCATGTGAGGAACAGAGTTTTTTACCGCTGGAGGTTGCAGCACACAAGGCACCATCTTGGAAGCTGAGGCCGGGCTCTCATCAGAAACTAAACCTGCTGGCATCTTGATTTTGGACTTCCCAGCCTGCAGAACTATAGGAAATAAATTTCTGTCCTCTACAAATTATTCCGTTTTAACTATTCTCTTATAGCAGTACTAAATGTTCTAACATACCACCAAAAGGCCAAGAGTTTATGTATTTTTTGAAATTTGTATTTATTTACTCAGTAGAGACAAGGTTTTGCTATGTTGTAAAGGCTGGTCTTGAACTCTTGGCCTCAAGTGTTCCACCCACCTCCACCTCCCAAAATGCTAAGATTACAATCATGAGCCAACATACCTGGCTGGCCAAGAGTTTATGCATTCCAATACAGAACAACTGGAAGCTCTAAGGGAAAAGCCATACTTTCATGCATCAACCTGAAGAACCTGCCTCAATGAGTTCAATGAAGACTGAAATATTTAGAAAAAAGGTCTGTGTTCAAACTTATCTCTTTAACCAAGGAATCTATGCCTACCTTACTAGTTGTTGAGAATGGATGGGTTTTCCCAGACTATCACATATGTGTAGGAAGTCCAAGGAGGGTTCCTACTAGATGTCATACAAACTAGAGAAAACAATCTGTGGCCATACATTCTTCCTGGTATCAGCCCTTTGGGCCCCTAACCAGCAGAAACCATACTCTTGGAAGGTAGGTAGAAGACTGAACCTTTAACCAATATATAGGTACTATGCAAATGATTTGAAGTGGGCCCTACACAATGAGATGGCGCTTCTTGTGCTATCACTAAGAACTCCAATAATCTCTTGAGGGATGCTTACAAAAACGCAGTATATAAAATTTATTTGAATATATGCTATCATTGAAATAGGGTTAAGCCTATCTGGAAAAAAAAAAACTTGGAAGTTGAAATAAGATTCTGAAATGTGCAAAACAGAACTCAGGATTTGAGATGGATCTCTCACCTGAACCAACCAGATATCTGGAGGTAGGAAGTTCTGCTTGTGCAATGACACTGCCTGTAAGGTGACTATTTCCCAGTGAATGTTGAGGCAGATCTTTGACTTGGCAGCTAGAGCTTGGTATATCAAATGTCCTTGTGAGTGAATGTAGCAGGTACCTCATTACACCTAGGACTAAGTATTCTGCTTGAAGTGCCAGTATCCTTATTGTGAAAATAAAGCACTATTTCCTTATCCAAGCCTAGAAGGCATTACTGATAATCCAGGGGACAAGAGGGTGGTCCTCTCAGTAGATGAAACATCATGGATGGTAGTCAGGATAAACTAACCACTGTAACAAATCTTCAAACTTCACTGGATTAGGATAATGTAAGTTTATGTCTCTCCTATGTGATAGTACAGCCAAGTGTTTGGTGGGAGAGTATGGCATACTGTATTTTTAAAGATGATCATGACCATGCCATTAATACTTTATGTTCTTTTACAATGTGACTTTACTACTCCTCCATCAAGATATGCAGTTTATATTTGCCTTGAATAAAGGAAGGCCCTGTGACTATTTTGATCAATATAATGTGGTGGAAATGATGTTGTACCACTCCAGGCGTAGTCTTAACTGCGTCCAATTCTTAACTCTTGGAATGCACATTTATGGATTTCTTCCTCTTGGAACCCAACCACCAAGGTAAGAGAATTTCAGGCCACATGGAGAAGCCATGTGTAAGCCCTCCAGTTGACAGCCCAATTGGGTTTTTGGCACATAGCCAGCATCATCTGCTCTCCATGTGAGTGGACCTTCTTGGTCATTCACCCAGTTGAGCCATCAGATGACTGCAGTCACCTGTACTATCTAATAAGTGCCCTCAATTGCAGGAGAGATCTCAAGCAAGAGCCACTAGCTGAGCCCAGACAATGCATAGAGTCATAAGATATAATAAAAGATTGTTGTATAAGCCACTAACTTTTGGGGTGGTTTATTATGCAGCATTAGATAACCAGAACAAAGGCCCTTCGTGTGGTAGTTCAGGAACCTAACAACATTTTTGTGACTCAGCTACTTTTGATACATGGCAACCAAAGTTAGCCTAGAACAGGATATGAGGAATGTGGAGGATTATACAGAGTTATACAGTATGGTCTGGAAGAAAGCACATTATTTCTATCCACCTTGCACAGATTAAAACTAAGTCATACTATCCTAACATAACTGCAGAGAAGCTGGGAAATAGTCTAGGCTGTGTGCCTAAGAAGGAAAAATAAATGGTTGATGAAGACACTGCATTTTCTCTACTAAAATATCCCCTTAAAAGATTTATCTCCCCAATAAGAAGCCATACAGAACTTTGACACAAACAAAATTTAACTTAAAATGGGTCAGTAAGCTAAATGTAAAGCTTAACAAAGGAAAACTGCTAGAAGAAAACATAGAAGAAAATCTTTGTTGGTCTTGGGTTAGGCAAGGATTTCTGAAACAAGACACTAAATACAAAATCTGTAAGGTGAAAAACTGATAAATTACACTTGATGAAAATTTAAAACTTTTGCTCTCCCAAAGACACCATTAAGTGAATGAAAATCAAGCCACAAGCCTGAGAAAATATTTGCAATTCATATATAATAAAAGACTTGTTTCGAGAACATATAAATAAATTCTAAAACTCAAAAATAATAACACAAATAACCCAACTTTAAAAAACGAGCAAAAGATTTAAATAGATATCTCACCAAAGAAGATATGTGGATGAAAGATAAGTACATACAACTATGCTCAATTTAATTTGTCATAAATGCAAATTTAAATCACAATGAAATATCACTATATACCTCTAATACTTATAACAGCTGGAAAAAATTTTTTTTGAGACAGGGTCTCACTCTGTTGCCCAGGCTGGAGTGCACTGGCATCATCTTGGCTTACTGCACCCTCTGCCTCCTGGGTGCCAGTGATTCTCCCAACTCAGCCTTCCAGGCAGCTGAGATTACAGACACATGCCACCATGCCTTGCTAATTTTTGCATTTTTAGTAGAGACAGGGTTTCACCATGTTAGCCTGGTTGGCTTCAAATGATCTGCCTGCCTCAGCCTCCCAGATTGCTAGAATTACAAGCGTAAGTCACTGCACCTGGCCGATGGCTGAAATTTTAAAATCTAATCATACCGAGTATGAGGAAGACATGGAACAACCTAAACTCTCACATACCACTGTTAGGAAAGTAAAATTGTACAATATTTTGGAATACAGTATGATGGTTTCTTAAAAGGTTGAATATCTACTATAAAACCCTACATTCCAATGACAGACATTTGCCCAAGAGAAAGGCAAGCATACGTCCAAACTTGTTTGCTAATGTTTATAGCATTATGTTTAATAGTGCCGAATGAGAAATAATCCAAATGCCCATCAACATGTGTATGAAAGGGATAAACCTATTCTGGTACTTCCATATGGTACAATATTACTCAACAATAAAAGAAAGAAACCAAACACATAACAATATGATTAAATCCCAAAATAATTATAATGAATGAAAAATGTTCATCAATAAAGACAGCAGAGTGTACGATTCTATTTATACAAAATTCTAGGGGGTCTGATTCAAGATGGCTGACTAGAAGCAGCTAGTTCATGCCTCTCTCACAGAAAAAAAATGAAGTTGCAAGTAAATGCCAACTCTTCAAGTGCATTGTATCAATTCGTTCTCACACTGCTATAAAGATACTATCTGAGACTGGGTAATTTATAAAGGAAAGACGTTTAATTGATTCACAGTTCTGCATGGCTGGAGAAGCCTCAGGAAACTTACAATTATGGTAGAAGGTGAAAGAGAAGCAAGTACTTCATCACAAAGTGGCAGGAGAGAGTGCACAGGGGAATCTGTCACTTCTAAACCCTCAGATCTCATGAGAACACTCTCACTGTCATGAGAACAGCATGAAGGAAATTGCCCCCATGATCTAGTCACCTCAAGTCCTTCCCTTAACATGTAGGAATTATAATTCAAGATGAGATTTGGGTAGGGACACAGAGCCAAACCATATCATGTATCGTCTAAGAAATCACTCTGGGATTCACGAAGGAAGTGACCAGACCCATGAAGACCAAAAAGGACTGAAGCCAGGTAACTGCCTACCCAGGACTGGCAGGAACCTGGAGAAAGCTCCCTAACCATGGGAAAGGATGAGCAAGTGAGGGTCTCCAGGGGATCCACACTTCTGCCATGGGCTTTTGCAACCCTGGACATATAAGGGATCCTCCTTGATCACCCTTAGGCCTCTAGACTAACTAAGAGAGCCTCCTTGAGTCTGTGCAGAGACACTGTTCCAACTCACATGGAACCCCACAGGCATTTGATCCCGGGGCAACCCAGTGCCAGCTACCCATACCCTACTAATAAGAGAAACAAGGTTCTTTTGTGTACCTCTGGAATAGACGCCAAAGCTGAAAAACTGTAGAGTGGCCAGACTGCATACTACATTTTCCCCAACTCCACTGCTCCTTGCCAGTAAGGGCTTCCTGGCTTGGGCCACCTGCACAGCCAACCTGCCCCTGCCTGAACACTGCAGTGACAGTTCTCCATTCCTCTGGGTCCAGTACTCCCAGATATAGCTTACAAGCCCTTTGTATGGCCATTGTTGCTGCCTCTGCCCCTGCTACCCCCAAGCAAGGAGGGGCCAAGGAGTCTGGGCACTTCTGTGTGCCTCCAGCATGAACATAACAGCTGAGAAATGGAGAACAGTGGGCATACTGCACACTCCATGACCCTTCGTCTCTGCTGCTCCCTGCCAAATGGGGCTTGCTATCGTCCATTCCCCAGTGCACATACGCAGCCCGGGCCTGGACTCAGTTGTTGTAGCTCTGTGCTCATCTGAGTGCATAACTCCCAGAGGTAGCTGACAGGCCCTTTTCAATCATGGCTTCCACTTCCTTCCCCTCTGCTGCTCCCAGGCTAAGAGCGAATGAGGAGATAGGCCATTTTCATATGCCATGGCTGAAATACAAAGGAACAATAAGTAGACTATATAACCCATGACTCTTCACCTCTGCTGCTCCCCATCAAATGGAGCTCACTGTCTTCCAGCCCCCAGTGCAGCCTTCTTGTCCTTGCCTGGACATCTGGCTGTAGCTCAGTTCCTCTGCAAGCTCAATTTTCTGAGGCCAGCAACAAGTTTTGGGCAGTTGCCATGAAGCCTCTGTCACTACCACGGCCTCTGCCACTACCACTCCCAGGTCAGCACAAGAATGAGAAACATTGGCACCCTTGTGTGCCCCCAACAGTGAAATCTAATGTCACTTATAGAGGAGGGAAGTGTGAGCGTGTCACACACCCACAGCTGCCAGTCTGCATTGCTCCAGCTGAGAGGTCCAGTCCTCCCCAGCTGCTCTATCTCTGCCTGAACATTTCAGCTGCGGCCCAGAGCTCTCCTGAGGACACAATCCCCACAGACCTGTGATCTTCCCTTGGGTTCCCACTGCCTGGGTGTTCTGCCTGCCCCCACCTGAGAGTTTTGCGAGTGACCCAGGGACCAGTCCACCCCACCCCATCACAGCCAGCACCTGAACTCTGGGCTAGCCCAACCCTTGTCCAGCCCCATCAGGACTCAAACACTCACACACATTACAGTGGGCCATCTAGGAGCCTGGGAATTGTGGAACCACCTAGCCTATTTCAACACAGTGGGCACCTGATCAGCTTACCAGGGCATGAGATTGGTTTGACACAATCAGCCGACACCACCACAACCAACACCCTCCTGCACGGGTCCAAAGGTGGAGCCCCTACCTCTACACAAAGCAGCAACATTACCACACCAGAGAACAGGTGAACCATAAAGCTATCTGTGTCAGGCTGAGTGAGGAGCTACTGGCCTGAAGCCACTCCCCTGGGGAGTCACAAAAAAGGTTTTCCCATGGCTGTCAACCACATTGTGGTCCAGAGATAGACTTTAGTGTGTGTATGAACAGGAAGTCATGAGCCCCAGGATGGGGTTATGATAGGAAACAGATCAGATTTCCATCTATTTAGAATGTGGAGCCTGTACAGCCCTCTCACCACCTGCAGAGACCTCAGCACATTTCACCAGGAGCTCCTCCCAGCCACCCTCATCAGGGCTGGTGCCTGTTTGCCACTGGGGAATTGTGGACAAGCCAGGAGGTCCAGCTCCCAGCTGTCTCCACTCGTTCCCCCACTACCCTTATTGCAGAACAGGAAACTCAGGACATCTGGCACTCCACTGTCCAGCCCATCACCTGAAACAACAGAGATACCTCACAGGAAACAAAGATCAGTACATAACCATATGCTTGTGCCCCAGCTGACTTCTACCCACAAGCACAGTCTACTGGCCAGTAAATGGAACTGCATAGCTCAATATGAAACCTGCTGACAGAAGTGCAGAGGAGCTACAGAAACAAAGCCCCAAGAGCCTACACAACACACTCCACAGCCACACTCCCTAAAGAGGCTGGAGAAGGAGAGAAAAACATTCTATGTGAACGACATGATTCCAAAAGTTAGAAGTGGCAGCCTCTCCAGATGAGAAAGAACAAGCATAAACATTCTGACACCATGAGAAATCTGAATCTTGTGACAGCATCAAAGGACCACACTAGCCCTCCAGCAATGGCTCCTAACCAAAATGGAAATTCAGAAATCACAGATAAAGAATGGATTCAAATGAAGTATTAATTTATATTTTACAATTCAATTCAAAGTAGGGATTGCATGGAAGCTCAATAAGATCCAAGACAAGGTCGAAAATCAACACAAAGAAACTACAAAAACAATCCAGAAAATGAAGGCAGATATTTTTTAAAAATCAACCAGAAACTTCTGGAATTGAAAAATTCACTTAAGTAATTTCAAAATACAATTGAAAGCTTTATCAATAGACTAGACCAGGCAAAGGAAACAATTTCAGAGCTCAGAGACCAGTCTTTTGAATTAACCTAGTTAGACAAAAGTAAAGAAAAAAAGGAATTATAAATTAGTAAGGCTTGGTGGTGCATGCTTGTGGGGCTGAGGTTGGAGAATTGCTTGAACCTGGGAGTTTGAGGCTGCAGTGACTACTGCACTATATCCTGAATGACACTGAAAGACCTTGTCTCAAAAAGAGTGAGAGAGAAAAGAAAAGAAAAAAGAATTTTTAAAACAATAAAAAGCCTTAGAGAAATATGGGGTTATGTAAAGTGACCAAATCTGTGAATTGTTACTATGCCTGGGAGAGAAGAAGAAAAATTAAACAACTCAGAAAACATATTTGAAGGAATAATTCAGAAAAATTTCCCTAACTTTGCTAGAGAGGTAGATATCCAGATACAAGAAATCCAGAGAACACCTGCAAGATACTATACAAAACAAACATCACCAAGGCATACAGTCACCAGACTATCCAAGATCAAAACTAAAGAAAAGAATCTTAAAGGCAGTTACAGAAAAAGCCCAAATTACCTACAGAGGAAAATCTATTAGACTAACAGACAGACTAGTAGACAGACTTCTCAGCAGAAATCCTACAAGCCAGAAAAGACTGGGGGCCTATTTCTAGCCTCCTTAAAGAAAAACATACCAACCAACAATTTTACATACTGACAAATTAAACTTTATAAGTGAAGAAGAAATAAAATCTTACTCAGATAAGCAGCTGCTAAGATAATTTGTCACCACTAGACTGGTCCTACAAGAAATGCTCAAAGAAGTTCTCAATATGGAAATGCAAGTATGATACTCACCATCAGAAAAGGAAACATAGTGCAAAGCTCACAGATCCTATAAAACAACTACACAATAAAAACTCCAAAGCAACCAGCTAACAACACTATGTCAGGAAGAAAACTTCACATATCAATATTAATCTTGAATACAAATGACCTAAATGCTCCCACTTAAAAGATACAGAGTGGTAATTTTGATTTAAAAAAAAGACCCAGCCATCTGCTGGCTACAAGAGGCCAATGTACTGACTAAAGACACATTTAGACTCAAAAGTAAAAGGGTGGAAAAGATACATCTTGCAAACAGCAAAGAAAAGCAAGTAGGAATAGCCATTCTTAAATCAGATAAAACAACTTTAAATCAAGCACAGTAAAAAAAAAGACAAAGAAGAAATATTTAACTATCCTAAATATAGATACACCCAACACTGGAGAACCCAGATTCATAAAATAAATACTACCAGACCAATGAAAAACAGATTGATAGCAATACAACAATAATGAAGGACTTCAACCCTCTCACTGACATTACTAGATAGATCATCAAAGCAGAAAGTCAACAAAGAAACTCTAGATTTAAACTGGACTACAGACCAACTGGATCTAAGAGACATCTAGAGAAGATTCTACCCCAAACTACAAAATATACATTCTTTTTACTTGTGCATGAAATATTCTCCAAAACTGACCAATATTCTTGGCCATAAGGCAAGTCTCAATGCACTTTAAAAAATCAAAATCATATAAAATATCTTCTCAGACTCCAGAGAAACAAAATTATAAATTAAAACCAAGAGAAACTCTCAAAACTATGCAAGTATACAGAAAATAAAAAAAAATTTCTGAATGACTTTTAGGTAAACAGTAAAATCATGGCAGGAATAAAAAAATTCTTTAAAATGAGTTAAAACAGAGACACAACATACCCAAACCTCTGGGATATAGCAAAGCCTGTATCCAGAGGAAAGTTTATAATATTAAATGTCTATATCAAAAAGATGGAAAAAATCTCAAATTAGCAACCTATTAAAAAAACACGAGAAAACCAAACCTAAAATTAGCAGACAAAAAGCAATAACAAAGATCAGAGCAAAACTAAATGAGTTTGAGACCAAAAAAAGATACAAAGGATCAATAAAATGAAAAAGTTTGTTCTTTGAAAGGAAAAACAGAATTGACAGACTGCTAGCTAGTCTAAGAAAAAGAGAGAAGATCCAAGTAAGTATAATTAGAAATGATAAGGATGACATCACAACTAATACGAGAGAATACAAAAGATCATTAGAGACTGCTATGGACACTTTTATGCACATAAACTACAAAATTTGGAGGAAACTGATAAATTCCTGGAAAAAGTCTGGGTGTGGTGGCTCAGTCCTGTAATCCTAGCACTTCGGGAGGCCAAGGTGGGCAAATCGTGAGGTCAGGAGTTCAAGACCAGACTGGCCAACATGGTGAAACCCCACCTCTACTGAAAAATACAAAAATTGGCTGGGCATGGTGGCTTGTGCCTGTAAACCCAGCTAATTGGGAGGCTGAGGTAGGAGAATTGCTTGAACAGGGACCCTGGAGGCAGAGGTTGAAGTGAGCCGAGATTGTGCCACTGCCGTCCAGCCTGGGCTACAGAGTGAGACTCTACCTCAAAAAAAAAAAAAAAAAAAGTTTCTCAAAGACGCAACCTCCTAAGATTGAACCAGGAATAAATAGAAACCCTGAACAATACCAATAACAAGTAATGAAATTGAATCAGTAGTTATAAATATTCCCTCAAAAAAAAGTTTAAAAAAATAAAAAATAAATTTAAAAAGCCCAGGACCAGATGGATTCACAGCTGAATTTTACCAGAAGTGCAAAGAAGAGCCGGTTCCAATCTTACTAAAACTCTTCCAAAAATTTAAGGAGTAGAGATCTCTTCCTAACTCATTCTACAAATCCGGTATCATTCTGATAACCAAATCAGGCAAGGAAACAACAAAAAAGAAAACTAAAGGCCAATATTCGTGATGAACATAGATACAGAAATCCTCATCAACAAAATACTAGCAAACTGAATCCAACAGCACATTAAAAGATGATTTGCCATGATCAAGTCGGCTTTATTTCAGTAATGAAAGATGGTTCGACATACGTAAATCAGTCAATGTGATCCACCACATAAACAGAACTAAGAACAAAAACCATTATGATCATCTCAATACATACAGAAAAAGCATTCAGTAAAATTCAACACTTATTTATGATAAAAAAAAAAAACCCTCAACAAACTGGGTATAGGTAGAACATACCTCAAAATATAAGAGCCATCTACAACATCATACTGAATGGGAAAAAATTTAAAGCATTTCTTCTTAGAGCTGGAACAAGACAAGGATGTCCATTCTCACCACTCCTATTCAACATAATATGAGAAGTCTCAGTCAGACAAGAGAAAGAAATAAAAGGCACCCACATTGGAAAAGAGAAAGTAAAATTATCTCTGTACACTGATGACATGATTGTATACCTAGAAAACCCTAGAGACTTGTCTAGAAGATTTCTAGACCTGATTGACAACTTTGATAAAGTCTCAGGATATAGAAACAACATATAAAAGTTAGTAGCATTTCTATATACCAATAATGTTCAATCTGAGAATCAAATTAAGAACTCAATCCTATTTACAACAGACACACACACAAACATAAAATACCTAGCAATACATTTAGCTAAAGAAGTGAAAGATCTCTACAAGGAGGACTAGAAAACATGGGTGAAAGAAACTGCAGATGACATAAATTTTTTTAAATCCCGTACTTGGCCACGCATGATGGTTCATATCTGTAATCCTAGAACTTTGAGAGGCTAAGGCAGGAGGACTGCTTGAGCCCAGGAGTTTGAGACCAGCCTAGGCAACATAGTGAGGCCTCATCTCTACAAATCAAGACAGACCCTGGCAAAAAATAAAAAATAACTCAAGCTCATGGATTGGAAGAATCAATATAATTAAACTGACCTTATTATCAAAAGCAATCTACAAATTCAATGCAATTCCTATCAAATTACCAAACTCACTTTTTTAAACAAATAGAAAAAAAACAATCCTAAAGTTCACATAGAACCCACCACCAAAAGCCCTAATAGCCAAAGCACTCTTAAGCAAAAAGAAGAAATCCAGAGCCGTCACATTGCCTGATTTCAAATTATACTACAAGGCTATCGTAAGTAGAATAGCAATGATACTGGTACAAAAACAGACACATAGGTCAATGGAAGAGAAGTGAGAACCCAGACATAAAGCCACATACCTACAATCAGCTGATCTCCAATAAAACTGACAAAAATAAACAATGGGAAAAGGACATTATTCAATAAATGATGCTGGGGAAATCTCCTAGCTATAAGCAGAAGAATGAAACTGGACCTTTATCTTTCCCCATATACAAAAACTAACTCCAGCTAGATTAAAGACCTAAATGTAAGACCTGAAACTATAAAAATCCTAGACAAAAGTTGGGTAAAACCCTTCTTGACATTCGCTTAGCCAAAGAATTTATGACGAAGAGCCCAAAAGCAAACACAACAAAAACAAAAATAGACAAAGGAGACTTAATCCAACTAAAAAATTTCGCACAGCAAAACAAATAATCAATGGCTAAACAGAAAATCTAAAGAATGGAAGAAAATATTTACAAGTTATGCCTCTGACAAAGGATTAATATTCAGAACCTATAAGGAACTCAAACAACCCTAAGGAAAAAACAAATAACCCCATTAAAAACTGAGCAAAGGATGTGAACCCACATTTCTCAAAAGAAGACATACAAGTGGCCAAGAAATACATGAAAAAATGCTTAATCTCAGGTAATGATTAGAGAAATGCAAATTAAAACCACACTGAGATACCACCTTAAACCAGTCAGAATGGCTATCATTGAAAAGTGAATAAAGAACAGAAGGTGTGGATGCAGAGAAAAGGGAATGCTCACACACTGTTGGTAGGAATGTAAATTCGCTTAACCTCTATGGAAAACAGTATGATGATATTTCAAAAAACTAAAATCAGAACTACCATTTGATCTAGTAATCCCACTACTTGGTATCTACTCAAAGGAAAGAAATCATTATATAAAAGATACACCTGCACACGTATGTTTATGGCAGCACTATTTACAACAGCAAAGTCATGAGACCAACCTAAGTGTCCACCAACAGTGGATCGGATAAGAAAAATGAGGTCCATACATACCATGGAATGCTACATAGCCACAACAAAGAATAAAGTTATGCCTATGCAGCAACACTGATGGAGCCAGAGACCATTATCGTAAGGGAACTTACACAAAAGCAGAAAATCAAATATCACATGTTCTCACTTGTAAGTGG
>PVKP010016474.1:0-48091 GCA_004027715.1 Plecturocebus donacophilus
CCCTCCTGCTGCCGCAAGCATTCCACCCTCCGCACACTAAGCAGCCACCCACAGACCTCTCGAGTCCTCCTGGCCCCAGCCTCCCACCCACCACCAGCAATTGCCCCCATCCCGACTCCCATTCCTCTGGCCAATCAAGAGCCCGTGCCCCCAGCCCCGCACCCCAGCCCCTGCCCCGTTCTGCCCACTGGGCCCCTCTAGTCACTCCTCCTGTCCCTCAGTCTGTCCATCCATCAGCAAACATTGACTGACCATGTGCATCGTCCCAGGCATTTGAGGACGAAGCTGCATTCTGACCAAGCTCCCACCCGCCCTGCGGGGACAGGAAGTACAGGCTGGCCAGCAGCCGGTGGTGACGGGCCTTCTGATGAAATGGCGGGGAGGGGTGATGTCGGTGTGGGGGGCCAGACAGGAAAGAGCCAGTGGGGACAGTGGGTCGCAGGGTGAGAGGGCAGGAGGCGTGAGGGAGCCCCAGCCAACCTCCTGGCCATGCCGCACGCTGCGCTGGCCTGAGAGCCGGAAGAGGAAGCTGAGGCCCACTTGGGGCCACTGGGCATAGCGCTGTGGGAGGGGACAGTGCTCCCCTCTGTTGGGGCTGGCGGGTCTCAGAGGACACTGCATTTCTGCCAGGAACCACCGCTGGGACAGGGAGTGTAAGGCAGGCCCCGGCTGGAACGGGGTTGGGAGGGGAGCAGCACAGCCGCGGGTGTCTCAGCCTGGGGCGCTGGGGACGCCCAGCCTGGATGGCCGGGACAGGTGGATGGAGGTGGGCTGACATCTTCATGGCTCCAGCTACTGCCTCGCTGATGCCCGCCACTACCCGGCAGCATCTGGCCACAGCGGGCACCACGGGGCCCCAGCCATCCCTGAGAGGTCAGGCCACCCGTCCCCTCAGCCCAAAGCCACCATCCGGGAGGCCCCTCCTGCCTGGAGGGGAAGGGAGACTGAGTGACCTCAGCATGACATGACAGCCCCTTCCCTGCACATCCAGAGGGCGCTGGCTCAGAAAGCTCCTCCCCTCGGCTGCCAGGCCCCTGCCCGTGTGGGGCCCTCCCAGGCCCGGGACAGCCGAAGCAGTTCCCAGAGGCTGCAGAGGCCGGGAAGGCAGTGCCCACTCCAGGCCCGCCCTGTGCCCTCCTTTGCTGGGGTCTGGGCCGCGGGACACATGGCGGGGTGCGAGGCGGGGGCAGCTGAGGAGGGTCTCTTTCTCGGCCTCTCTGTAGCCCTGGCCAGCTGAGATGGAACTGGAAAAACACAAGTTTAAACCAAGCAGCTGAGACTTGGCCTGGGTCCCTGGCAAGGGTGGGGGACCAGCAGGCTCGTGGGGTGGGAAGTGGGGTCCTGGTGAGGTCCTGGCAGAACAGTCCACCATCCAGTCCCCTCCCTCTGGGTGGGCACAGAAGGGGGTGGAGGGAGGGAGGGCACCCGCTCTGTGCAGCTCATTGGTACCTACCTGTCCCCCAGGCCACAGAGCAGCTCACTGGGAGAAGAGGGACCCAGGACCCTGGGGGGCTCAGGCCAGTTTCCACCCGACAGCCAGGCTCCCCAGAGCTGACCTCGGGCTGCCCCATGGCCTGCAGGACCCCCAGCCCTTTCCCTGAGAAGGAAGGGCCTGCCCAGGCCCAGTCCCAACTCTCAACGGCGCACCCAGCCCTGCTGGGTGGGGTTTGCAGGGCCCCTGCCCCCAGCCGGGATGCCGTTCCACCCTTTCCCAGCTCCCAGACCGTGTGACCAAGGCAGAGATAAACTGTGGCTGCCCCAGGCCCTGATTAGCGACAAATCCCAGGAAGTTTCCGCCCCATCCTGAAACCCCATCTCTGTGGCCCGACAGCTGTAATCCCACCAAGTCACCCATCCGGGCCGGGCCTGGGCCTGCAGCCGCCACGGCCTCCCGCCACGGCCCAGCCTTCCCCGCCGGAGGGGTCATGCCCCCACTCTAGGGACGAGGGGACCGAGGGGCCGGGAGCTGCCCTTGCCCACGGAGGCCTCTCCT
This sequence comes from Plecturocebus donacophilus, assembly GCA_004027715.1. Classification (NCBI taxonomy): domain Eukaryota; kingdom Metazoa; phylum Chordata; class Mammalia; order Primates; family Pitheciidae; genus Plecturocebus; species Plecturocebus donacophilus. The sequence continues at coordinate 1,994 of PVKP010016474.1, forward strand.
TTCCGCATTTGCTCTAAAACAAGTGGAGAGCCCCTGCGACACGAGCGTGGGAAGCCCTTCTGTGGGTGGGGCTGGGCCCCCACGTGCCTGGTGGAGCACATGGGGCCTGGTGTTAGGCAGCCACAGAGATGTGTTTCTCCAGGTGCGCAGGTGCCCCGACAGCCCCGCAATGCTGGCGCCCCTAGGATCCCCACTGGGCTGGAATCTTCCCTCCCAGTGACGGGGGCTGTGTGGGAGGTGGGACAGGCAGATCCAGATCAGCAGAGGCCCCCAGGACTCAGGAGCGGCAGGAAAGGCAGCTGGAGCACAGCGACTTCCCAGCCCATAAGCAAGGTGACACTGCACCCACCCGCAGGCTCTCCTGAGCCCTCCAGCTCCGGACGCTGGGGCAGGAGAGGGTAGGAGGCTGTGGGCGCCAGCCTCAGGCCGCGGGGAGGCGAGCAGACCGTTGGATGCTTCTCCAGTGAGTGGTCCCTAGAACAGATGGGTACACGGAAGCAAAGTGTCCTGGGAGGGGCGAGAGGGTGACAGACCCTGGCAGGCATTGTGGGCACCTGGGCAGTGGAGGCCACGGCAAGGCAGGGGGAGGCAGATACCCCAACCACGGTGGGGTGGGCCGAGCCCGGCTGCAGGGCCCAGAGGCCAGGCGGACGGCAGTGGCCTGCGGTGTGGGCAGAGCTCTTGCCCGCCCGCGGTTGGCTGTGCTGGGTGCGTCAGGCAGATGACTTAATCACAGGCGGGCTTTGTCCCTGGGCACCGGCCCCCTGCCCGCATCCTCCGCCTGGCCGCACACCCCCCACCCCCATCCAGCTCCTAGCAGCCTGCAGCCTAGCACAAGGAATCGAGGAGGGTTGGGGGCGGCTCTACACCCTCACGGGGCCTGGGAACTGCTCGGGGGTGGGTGGCCGTGGGGTGCGGCCAGGGCGGATCCGTCCTGGGCTGGGCTCGGGGGACGCCCGCCCAGCCTGGCCCATGCCAGCCCCCAAGAAGGGCATCCTGGGAGTGGCTCCAGGCTGGCATCCTGGCAGAGGAGGCGCCGAGGCTGGGGGCCAGGGGGCTGGGGGCTTTGTATGCTGCAGGCCCCCCTCTCTTCCTGGGGCCCCCACCCTCCCTGATCCTGTCAGAGCCTTAGAAAGTGAGACAAAGGCCCCGGGAGGCCCCGGGAAGGCCAGGACACAGGCAGGAGATGGGGTTTTAATGACGGAGCTATAATGGGGAGTGGAGGCGGCTCGTTAACCCTGTCCGTCCCTTGCACTGGGCCCACCCGACTGCAAGCCGGGCCCCTCCCGCCACGCAGCCGCCCCTCCTCGCCCCCACCCCCTGCCACTGACCCCCGGAGATGCTGTTGAACAGGTGAAAATCTTCCTCCAAAGAGATGCAGGCAGGGTGTGCTGGGTCCCCAGAGCCCCACCCGGGCAGCCGTCCCCAGTCCTCTTGAGATGCTGGGTGGCGTGCTGGCTGGACACTGCCTGCACACCCCATCCACTCTGTCCACCCCCTGCACCGTCCCTTCCCTCTGCACTCTCAACCTTCCAGATTCCTGACCTTGGAGGAGGAGCCCCTCTGGCCTGGCCAGCTTTCTACAGTGTGGACCCTGCCCTCCTCCACACGGGAGCCCCAGGGTGCCCGCCCAGCGGGGCTCTGTACCCTGCTCCTCACAGAGGCCTGGCATGCAGAGGTGGGGGAGCTTGGAGCCTTGGGGGCCACAGAACTGAGGTGGAGACCCTCCAGACCCAGCCACCTGCTGATTCCCTCATGTTCAGGGGCAGCCCAGCCCCCACAGGCATCCCCGCTCCACCTGTGTCCTCACCTTTGACTGGCTGGGCTTGAGCAGGGGTCTCAGGCTCCTTGGCACAAGTGGTCAACCCCGAGTCTGGAGCTGGGTGGCCCAGGATGAAGGGTGTGGCATCTTGAGTGAAAGGAACCCCAAAGGAGAGCCCCGATCCCCTGACCCTTTACCCCTCACCCTGCCTCAAGACCTCAGGCTCTCCTGGGACCTCCTCAGCAGGCCACTGGTCCTTGTTTGCCGAGGGGCCAGATCAGGGATCCCAGTGCAGAAAGTGGGGAGCAGGTAGAAGGGTCCAGTCAGAGCCCCTGGGCCATCTGCAGGTGGCACTCAAAGGCCGGGGTCTGGGAGCGAACAGCCTCTACCAGGAGGCAAGCAGGCTGGGGCGTCCGTGCTGGGGAGACTGGGGGAGTGCCAGCTCACGGCAGCCTTCGAGGTCAGTGCCCGAGAGATGGAGGCCCGGAGAGGGCTCCTGCGAGCGCCCCCGAGGCACCCGGCTCCCGTCCAGGACCCGCCTCCTCTGCCTGCACCCCAGCAGGTGCAGCACAGGGCCGGGAGGGGCACAGACTCCAGGACACAAGAGGCACCCATCTTGAGCCAGGGCAGGGGGCAGAGGGCAGAGCTGCCCTGTTCCTCGAGCCCAAGCCGGGGAGACAGAGGGTGCCGAACAGAGGACAGTGTGCCCCCTCCAGGCCCGCAGGGGTCTAGACCAGCCGGAGGGGAGCCCCTGCCAGGCCCGGGAGTACGTGGAGGAGGCCTGGTCCTGCAGGGTGCTCTGGAAGCTGAACTGGGGACCAGGAGTCCCAGAGAGGCCAGGCCTGGGTGGCTGGAAGGACAGACAGAGCTGCAGGCCCCCGAGGCGGGGAGGGCAGGGTGCGGAGTTCAGGATGCCTGCCACCCTGCCCAGGCACACACTGAGAGTGCACTGCGCGTATCTGGTGTGAGGTGCGCGTGAGTGCAGGCAGCTGTGTGTGTGCCCGCCTGGGAGCCTGTGAGAACCCACGCAGAGCGGGGTGGGCCCCTGCGGGTCACCAGCACTGAGGCCTGCCCCAGAGTGACAGCCCTCTGAAGCGTCACTGCTGGCCACAGAACATGCGTCCTGGTCCCCAAGCTGTGGTCATGAGGACCCAGCCCTTATCCTCTGGCAGGGGTCTCTTCCTTCCAGCGGGGCTGGTGCATTCGGGCACCTCACCCCTTCCTCCTCCGGTGGGGGTCCTGGGGTGGGGTGGCCTCAACAGGACCCCACATGCACTGGCCACTCAACGAGCACGCAAGCTGCCATTCAGAGGGCAGAGATGCCCAGCCTGAGGCACAGAACTGGGGCTGTTTCCTGGGCCCGACTAAGCCTTGGCATCCTTGGAGGAAACCTGGGTCTGACTGAGCCGAGAGAGACGAACTCCACGGCCTCAGTCTCCTCGCCTGCAGATGGGCGGCTGGGCCGGGGAGGGGCCGGGGCCTGGGGCTTGCGCCAAGGCACAAACAGCGCAGCTCGTCCTCACCCACTGGGTGCCGCGGGGCTCCCAAACGTCTGCATGAGGGATGTGGCCAGGCAGGAGCGTGCGGCCGCCGTGAATGGAGCCTTGAGCCGCCCTGGGCCGGAGGCCGGGATAAAGGGCCCCAGTCATGCCGCCCTGGCCCCTGCGAGTGCGCTAAGTTGAGGCTATAAATTACCCGCGGCCAGGCCCGCGCCACCGCAGGGCAGGCGGGTGGGGCGCCGGGAGGGGGCTTGGGCTCCGTAAATCGGCCCTTTCACCACTGGAGGCCGCGCACGAAAGAAAAACTTTGTTTTATGAAAGCAACATCAGGGCTGCGGCCGCCGGCCGAGAGGCGCCGGCAGCCGGGCTGGGGGGGGGGGGCTCCTGCCGCCGGCCGGGAGAAAGGCCCCTTCGGGGGTGGCTGTCTCTGGCCTCGGGGCCTGGTGGGGCTCGATGCGGCACCCCCACCCCACAGGCCCACCCGACCCTAGTGCCAGAGACCCCGGGTGGCCTCGTCCTTGACCCCAGACCCCGCAACACGAGCCGGCCTCTGCTCCTCCGGGAGGCTGGGGGCCTGGAGCGAGTGCCCGGACACTCGTGGAGGTGGAGGCCAGCCTCCACGGTCAAGAGCCAGGTTGTCCCTTCAGGGGCTGGGCCAGGTGCCAGGACGGCTGGGGGCAAGGAGAAACAAGGGAGCCCCAGGCCCAGGGCTGGTCCGCTGGGCTCAGGCCCGGCTCAGCACCGCGGGCATTGGGCTCGGGGGCCAAAAGCACAGGCCAGCCCTCAGGTGCAGTCCGGGGACAACTGCGTGCCGGAAGCAGGAGCCCAGCGCTGCCTAGGACAGCGCTCAGACAACTTCAGTGAGACGGAGTGAAACGCAGGCCGCTCACCTCCGTCCCTCTCGTGGCCGTGGACACTGGGGCCTGCAGACCCCAAGGGCAGGGGAGTGAGACCTGGGGGCCGGGTGTGGGCCTGGTGGGCGTCCTGAGCCTTCTCCCACCCACATCTCCCACCTAAGACAAGACCCCGCCTCGCCCCCGCAGGGGATCCCGCACCCCTGTTCCTGCTCCTGGGGGCCTCCCTGAGGAGCCCTCTGCCCTCGAACCCCAGCTTCCCCAGACCTCCTCTGCTCCACAGACCGCGGTGGGGGCTGCGACCTGAGGCTGGTCCCCCCCATGAGGCGTCCATCCTTCCCTCCGGCCTCCTCCAACCCTTTGAGGGGTGTGGGCAAGATGGGTGCCTGGCTCCGGAGTGGGGGCCAGCAGGACGCGGCGGCCTGGGACCCAGGTACCGAGGCAGGCGGCGGCAGCTGCTGCGGGGCTGGACACCTGCTGGCTTTGAAGGTGCCGCCGGCGTTGGGCCCAGACCCCTCAGCTGAGAACGGGGCTGGGTGGTCGGGGCTGGGTTCACACCGTGCGTCTGGCGCTGAGGCCCACTTCTCTGCAGAGGCCGCTCTGCCTGCCTCTCCCCCTGCGCTGCCTTGTCCCTGGCCTCAGTGCAGTTAGTTCCCGACTGCCCCTGCAGCTAGGACACTCCTGTCCCCCAGCCCTGCCTCTCCGATGTGTGGAGCCTCCTTGGGGCACAAAGAGCTGGGTGACGCCGAGGCCCAGGGCAGGCAGAGACTACCAGAGGCCGGAGCTCCACGTTCAGGGACGGTTTCTGGTCCCCAGGGTCCCTGGGCCATGAAAAGCTCCAGAGTCAATCCAGAGTCCCCAAAGCCCAGGCCTCCCGCCCAGCCCAGTTCACGCTGCCAGCCCTGCATCGCTGTGGTCTGCTGGGCGCTTCTGCCTCTCCTCCATCCCAGCAAGCTCCTATTCATCCCTCAAAACCCAGCCAGAGGAAGCTCCCCTGACTCCGGCTGACGTCGGCCTCGGCCTGGCTTGTCCCCCAGCCTCCTGAGAGATGGCAGGGTGCAGGTGTTCTGCAGGCAAAGCCAGTGGCGGGCCTGGGTGTGGACCACCCTCTGTCCAGGCCTCCCTGCAGGAGCCAGCCGTGCACCACCACAGGCCTGGGCCCCGCTTCGGGCCCTGCGGGGATGAAGAACCCAGGCTCAGAGGGGTGCAGATAGCAAGGCACCTGGGTTCCAGCAACGGAGCAGGCACAGAGCGGGAATGAGCAAGGGAGGAGGAGTGGAACGCGGAGTACAGGCCACCAGCGCTCCAGCCCAGCGGGCACCAGCGAGCTTTGGTTCTGACCCAGAGGTCACAGGAGGTGTGGGGTGGTGCAGAACATGGGGGACCCCCTGACAGCCGTGGGCACAGGGGACAGGAGGCCACCCACAACAGCAAGGTCCCTGTAGGGGTCTGGGTTGAGGTCAAAGATGGGGAAGGTAGAATTTCAGGCCTTTGGAGACGGCCTTGGGCCTGGTGCAGGCTCACAGCCTCCTAACCTCCCACTCTGCCCTGGGGCCCCTCCCTGACATGGTGGGCGCAGCCCAGGCTGGCTGGGGTGCCAGGTCCTACCAGGGTATTGGGGGAAGGGCCCGGGAGGTCGCACCCCTGGAATCACCCAGCCCCAAGCCTGCCACCCAGGAGATGAAAGGCCCTGCCCTTCTCAGTGCCCACATGCCCTTTGAAGGCTGTGGGAATGCCCGCAGGGCAGGCGAGTGCCAGGCGTGAGGGGGCTGCTGGGGCCATGGCAGAGGCCCAGAGTGCTGCCCAGGCCTGCACCGCCTCCTGGCTGAGCCAGCCTCCCCAGGCCACACTGTCATGCACTTCCCTGCTCTGAGGTGCCAGCAGACAAGGGCACTGAAGGGGCCGGGAGGTACCCCCTCCTAGACCTGGGACCCTTCTCCCATCTGGACTGCCTCTAGAGGCAGGGGCTGGGCGTGGGGCGAAAGCAGGCTCAGCCACAGCGCAAGGCCCTGGCGGAGAGCGACGGGCCCCTCCCGCACCCCCTCCAGGTCCAGGGTCCGAGGACCGGTCTCCAGCCATCCCCTCCTCAGGGGTCAGCGCAGAGACTCCAGCCAGAGCCCGGTCCCTGCCCTCTTCAGGCCAGCGCTGTGGGGCGATGCCCTGCCCTGGCAGGGGTCGGCCGCCCGCCCTCACCCCCGGCTCAGGCGGGCGCGCCTGGAATGTTTGCCTTCGCTGTTTGCCGGGGAAGGGGGGCACTGTGAGCGCGGCCCCCGGGGAGGCCGGTCCCGCCCAGCTGGGTCCGCGAGGCCAGTCTCCCGGGAGGGGACCCTCGGCTCCAACGGGGAAGGGCCGGCGGTGGCGCAAAAGGTGCTTCCTGCCCCCGGCGGTCCCCTGCCTGCTCCGGCCCCGGCGGCCCGACTGGGAGACCCGAGCCCGGAGGCGCGCCCGCCCCGCCGCCCCCTCCGCCCTCCCGCCCGCCTCCGGGGCTCCCCGCGCGCCTCGGAGATTATGCAAATCCCCGGCGGCTCCTTAATTAAATCCCTAACGAGGCGCTGGGGCCGGGCCAGGGGCGGCGCTGAAAGCCGGGGTCACGCTCCGGAGGGGCCCGGCCCGTCTGCGACCGGGGGGCCCCCGCGCCCCTCCCGGCCTGGGAATCGCGGCGGAGCCCGAGGGGGCGGGTCTCCCCCTCCCCCCCCGGCCGCCCCCTCCCCCCCCGGCCGCCCCCCCACGGCTGCCCCCTCCCCCCCCGGCCGCCCCCTCCTCGCCCCTCGCCGCTCCCAACTCCCCCCTTCGCCCCGCCCCGCCCCCGGCCGCCCGCCCGGCCGCTCCCGGCCTCGGGGTCCCCACGGGGCGGCGCGCGCGGACCCTCCGGGCGCCGAGGGCTGGGGTCCCGGGCGCGAGGCCGCCGGGTCGGAGGCGGGGCGGAGGGGGCAGCGGCCTCCGCTTCCAGCCGCCTGTTGTTGGGCCAACAGCTCGGGCTGCGGCCGCCTGAAAGGCCGGGATTAGCGAACATTAGCGGCCTTTGAGCGGCGCCCGGGGCGCCCCTTCCGCCCGCCACGCCCGCGCCGGCCGGAGCCCCCCGCCCCGCACCCCGCTCCGCCCGCGGCGGCCGGGAGCTGCCCCCTGTGCAGAGCCGGGCAGCCCGTGCCCTTGTGCCCTTGGGGAGACCCAAGGGTATTTTCCGGTGGGAGGGGTGCCCCCGCTGGGTCACTGCTGCCGTCCCCCAGCCCGTCCCCCCCAGCCCCCCACTGCCTCCTCCCGCAGCCTGTGAGTTTCCTGAGCTCAGCCCCGGGTGTCTGGGTCCCTGCACCCTCCCGTCCCCGAAGGCCTGGCTCCAGGTTCCACAGGCAGGCTGGCACCCCTTCCCCGGCCCCCCTCTGGCCTCACCCTTTCTCTCAAACTAATTTCTGGGCTCTGGGGCCAGAGGGAGGGGGCTCCTGAGAGGTCACTGACCTCCGGCAGAGCTCAGGGGGCTCACATTCGCCCTGTCCCGGGACACCTGACCCAGGTTACATTTCAAAAAGGAGGTGTTACTACCCTCGTTCTACAGGTGGGAACGCGAACTGCAGGGAGGCGGCCCAGGGTCACCCACAGCAGGTGTGGAGCGGGAACTTGGCCTCAGCCCCAGCACCCCGGGTGTCCTTGCCGGCCTCACCTGGACCCGCAGTCTCCCTAGCGGCCCGTTTAGGATCACTGCCGGCCCAGGAGCCCAGGGGCTCTGCACATCTGCCCAGCCCCACAGGGGTCTCGTGCTGGGGTCTCGGCCTGAACCACAGAGTGACTGGCCTTGCGGTCCCCAGGGGATGTCCTGGGCGGGGCTCCCCTCTAATCCTCTGTCTGTTCCTGCTCATGCTGGCCTGAGCGAAGCTCGACCCCTCGCCGCGGCGGGGGACCCGCCTCCAGCAGCCCAGCCACAGGGACACGTGCACACACGCAGGCACACGCAGGTACAGGCACCCCAGCAGGCACCCCGGCCCCAGGAGAGTAAACATCTTCACCAGAGGAAGCAACAAGCCCTCTCCCAAGAGAAAAAATGTGGCCAAACCTGACCCAGGCAGGCCCGTGGGGGGCTGGCTGGGGGCCCCATTCCTGCTGCCACCCAGTCACGTTGGGCGCTGAAGTTGGGTGGTAAAACATTGACGGTCCCCTGCCTCCCACCCGCAGGCCTGGCACCTACACAGGTGGCATTCCAGGAGGAGCATGGGGCCAAGCAGGCAAGCAGGCCTGGCCAGGTGGGCACCAGGCGGCCATTGTTGCTGGTCAGGTGGGCACCAAGTGGGCACCCACAGGTGCTATTGCCCCAGCGTATGTGCAGATGGGCTGCAGCCAGTCCCCAGAGGGTGGGATTGGCGGGCCCCCTCTGCCCCCCGAATGCCCACAGCAGCATGTCTCCTGATGTCCCCAGAAAGTTCAGGACCCGCTGCAGGCAGGTGTGGGCCTGTGGGGCTTCAGGGGGCAGCCCTAGAGTAGGGGGCACCCATTGGAGTCTACCGTGCCCAGGCCGGAGGCTCAGTGGGTCCTGCCTGCCAGAGTCCTCTGTCCCAGCCCCCACAGTCATGACCCTGAGCCCAGAAGCCCTATCTTTGCTGGTCGGAGGAGCTTTTGGCCAGCTCTGACCCGCTCGCCTCTGGAAAGGCAGAGTCCTCTGAGTGCCCCATGGCTTCCGCTCTCCTAGCCAGGACAAGGACAGGCCTGGTTGGATCCTGTGACTCTGAAGAAACCACAGGAGCCTGGGGTTTGCAGCGGGAAACCCGATCAAGTAATGACAGGGTGGGTGTGGGGGCGACTGGCCAAGGGGGCCGTTCCACCGTGGAGACCCCGTGGCCTCCGCCTCCACCGACAGCGGACGGCCGGGCCGGCCCATGCCCGTAGCCTTGACCCTGGAACTTTCTGCAGCTTCTGGGTCAGTTGGGCCTGCTCTTCTGGAGTCAGCCCCAGGAGGGGTGTCAGGCCGAGGGGAAGCTGCGCCCCACTTCAGCAGCCTGGTCTCATCCCCGCGCCACCTCCAGGCCCAGGTCCCAGGTGAGGGCTGGGACAGCAGGGATATCAGGTGCACTGAGGAGGAACATGGTCCCCACGGGCTGGCCCCTTCAGCCCCTGAGGCTTGGCTCAGCTGGGCCTCCCAGAGCACGGAGGGGCTGCCCCATTCAGGGTCTGCCCTGGGCCCCTCAGGCCTCATTTCTAGTACCTGGCCAGGCCTTTGGGCAGCTCCCAGGAAGCCCAGTGCAGAGGCGGACCTGCAGGAGTTCTGGAGGGTTCTGCGGTGCCTGGCCACAGCCCTGCACCCACCGATAGACGAGGATCTGCCCACAACCCTTTCCCACCTCCCACGACACTTCCTAGCAGGACTATGTTTGCCCAGCTTTCTAAAGGGGAAACCGAGGCACACACCGGGGTGCACGACTACCTTGGTCCTCCTGGCAGGAAGGACCAGGGCTGGTGAGGAGGCTCAGGCTCCTCTGCAGGTTAAGGCGGGCGGGCTCTGGGTGGAACCGGGGCGGGCGCCAGAGCCTCCCTGGGCCCTGAGGCAGCCCGGGCGGGCAGCTTTAATTACCGCTCGCTGGGCCCATTGAGCCTCGTGCTAATCCGGGCGGCCGCCGCGGGCAGCCCAGGCGGGTGCCCCCTCCCCCTGCGGCCCGGGCACGGGGTCCCCGGGTTCTCACGTCCCGCCGGCCCCAATTAAAGCGAGCTCGGCGGGGCCGCTGCCGTGCTAATGAGCTCTGTGGGCCTCTGGGCTCTGTGCCGGGGGTGCAGAGCGGGTGGGGGCGGAGCTGGCTCAGAGAGGGTGACTTGGGACCATTCCTGGGAAAAAGCCCCAAAGACTCCCCCACTCTGTGCCCACCCCCAGGAGAAGCCCCTGACAGGGAAAAGCCCCGCAGAGCCCAAAGCCCCCCGGGGTCTGCAGGACTCGTCCTGGAAGTCGGGCCCCTACCACGGGCAGGGGCCGCAGGGGTGCAGCTCCCCAGAGGGCAGTGCGGCTGGGTGGGGGACACCGGCTCTGGGCGGGGTGGAGTCTGCCCATGGTCTCAGCTCCCTGAGGGCTTCCTCTCCACCGGACGGTGATGGTCGTGGGCATCGGTGGCCTGGGGACAAAGGCCATGAGAGGCATGTTCTGGCATCCACCGGGGGCTTGACTCCTATGGGACACAGAGCTGGGGGGCCCTGGGCTTTTCACACGGAGGAAACACCCCCACCCTAACCCTGGGGACTGGGAGGCAAAGGGCAGATGAGGGCCTTGGTCTCCACGGCCCGGGGGCTCCAGGCTCTGCAGTTCTGGGTCGCAGAGGGGCAGGGGAGCAGGGCCAGGGACGTCTCAGACCCACCCGGTGCCTGGCCTGAGACCGCGCAGACAGCCCTGTGACCGCCCTGGGGGCTCTCCGGGTTGGCAAACCTCTCCCCGCCCAGGGCCTTCCGATCACTCAGGAGCTGTGACTTGAGCAAGGACTTGGGTTCAGGGGTAAGGCCTAGCCATGATGACAGGAGGATCCAGGGCAGTGGGGGTTGGCACAGCACACAGGACTCTCCAGGGTGAGGAATTGGGGGGTCCCGGGGAGGGTCCCCGGCCAGACTGAGTGCCCAAAGGCCATGAGGACAGCGGGTGGGGCTGGGCAGGGGCCCTGTGTCTGTGGTGGCGCGTCACGGCCAGGAGCACCCCTCTGTTCGCCCCGCCTGGTGTGCTGTGTGAGGCCTGGGAGTAGCCACCCCTCTCTGGGTCTGGTTGCCGGTCTGCAGGCCAGGCTGGGTGTGTGGGGACCCTGAGGGCTGGAAGTGTGGGCGGGGACCCCTCTCCCCACCCCAGCGGGCCGGGGCTGGGGCCTCGCGGTTTTGCTGGGGCCTCTGGGTCTGGCTTGTGGCGCAGCCCCGCCCCCACCCTCCAGTTCTGCACCGCAGCTTGGGGCCCCAGACTCCGAAGGGGGGGGACGGGGGCCTTGGCAGGCAGAGGCCCCGGCTCAGCCCACAGAGGCCCAGAGAGGAGCCACGGACAGTCCACGAGGGGCTCGGGCCGGCATGGGAGGCCGGAGAGCGTGGGCCTCGGCCTCCCGGTGCCAGCAACGTGTGACCTGGTGCCTAACCTTCCCGACCTGGGGCTTGCAGGGGGCCTGGGGCCTGCTCAGCAGGGCACTTCCAGGGACTCTGCCCTGGCCCCTCTGTGCACTCGGACACAGGCACACGTGTGCACATGCATTGGGCGTGGGACACACCCACGAATGCCCAGCCCCTGGGCAAACACAGGCCCCAGCCCCGGGAGCGATCCCTGGGAGGGGTTCCGGGCCTGGCCCCTGGCAGGGTCTGGACTCAGTGGGTGTTTGTGGCGCCTGGCAGCGGTGGAGGCCAGGAGTGTGCAAAGAGGCCTGCAGGCTGTGTGATGGCGGCCCAGTGTACTGGGAGAGCGCAGGTCTCCGAGGCAGGGGTCAAGGGTGACTGCGACCAGCCAGCTCTCAGACTGGGCTACAGGTATTGGGGCACTGCCAAAAGCCAGCTCCATGCCATGCAGAGGCATGGGTACCCACTCACCTGTGCCCAAAGATCTAGAGACGGAGAGACCTGGGGACAGCTCATCCCCTCCCCACCACTCCATCTCAAAGCGTGGGGAACTCAGGCTACCACTGGGGCACCTATGGCACCACCCAAAGATGCCTGTGGCCCCTCCTCCCAGGACTTTGAAGATGACAGTGGCCGGGAGTCAGGCAGGGGCTGGGGGCTGGGGAGCTGGCCCAGGCCTCCACCTCCTTCTGACCTGGGCAAGGACTTGGGCTCAGAGGTGAGGCCTGGCCATGGTGACGGGAAGACCCAGGGCAATGGGGGTTGGCACACGTCCTCTCTGGCCACCATTTGACTGTGGGATAAGGGGCCAGTTGGGTCCAAGGCGGCTTGTGTTCTGGAGAGGAAGGGACCCCTTGGGTCCCCCAAGCCTGCTCCACTCCACCCCACGTCCCCTCCAGGAAGCTTCCCTCCCGCTGGGCCCCCTGATGGAAGGCAGGAAGGGGGATTTTCCCTTCCAACTGGCCTTCCCCGGGCCCTGGCCCACCGTGCCCACCTCTCCGCCCGGCTCGAGCCGGTGCCAGCCCTTGTTCCCTGGACAGCCGGTGAGCGCCGAAGGTGTTATCTCTGACGGGAGCAGAATGGACGCGTCGCGCCCAAAGCAGGTGTCGGCGCCTGGGATGGGGCCAACGGGAAACCCAACCCCGACGGACACCCCCCACCCGCTGCAAACCTGGCGGGGCCGTCCCAGGAGACGCAGAGATTAACACGACTCTTGTCCCTGTCCCTCCCCAGCTGATCTGCCCCAGATATGGGCAGGGGCCGGCATGGGGGGCCTGGAGCTGCCTCCAGAAAGACATGGGCTCTGGAGGCTGGGTCAGGGCAGAGGGAGCGGGTCGCTTTCTGGTGTGGCTCTCCCATCTGCCTGTGGGGGCCCAATCTCAGATCCCAGCTCCCTTCCTGCTCAGATGGCAGCAAGATCTGGGTCAGGGTGGGGACCAGGAGGGAGGCGAGTTCAGCTTGGCTCACCTGGCTGTTCTCACACCCGCCTCCCTCTGGGCCTGCCAGGCCCAGACTGTCCCCAGGGGGTGACTATGAGCAGCAGATCTCAAATCGGCTGCCGGCCTCTGCCCGCCATGGCCTCCACCTAGGGCCCTTCACACCCACCTGCCACTGCACGTCCCTTCTGCTCTCAGACGGACTCAGCTTCGGCTGCTCTGGGAAGCCCTTTCGCGCCCTCGGCCCCAGGCCTCAGCCCCACGTCTCCTCCTGGTCCTCACTGCCTGGGATGGGCCCCGTTGGCCCAGACGGAGGCTCCCCTCTGCCCTGAGGCTTTGCGCATGGGGGTGTGAGCAGCTGCTGGACCAAAGCCCGTGTCTGTTCTGACCCCCGTGGCCGATCGTGGGTGATGGGGTGCTAGGCCCGGGATGGGAGCGGGGGGGCCTGAGGAACGTGCATTCCAGAAGGCACAGATCCCGGTGGGTGCTCAGCTTGGGCCTAGGACAGCGGCCTGGGCTGGAGGGTCCTGAGTTCGAGGCTGTGCTTGTGGCCCTCTCCTCCGGGCCTGTTCTTTGCGCCGAGGTGGACACCCCCAGGCCCTGTGTTGTCCTCTGATGCGACTCAGCTGAGGCCCCCAACCTCACTTGTCGCCTGGAAGGCAGCTTCGGCTTCTTCCTGGCCTTCCTGCCTCCTTTCTCCTCCATTCGGCCTGGCTGCTTTCTGAACTCCACGTCTGATGGCAGCGCACTTGCCTCGGAGAGAGGCCCTGGCTGCGTCCTGGCTCCCGGGGGCCCGGGTTGCCCCTGACGAAAGTCTCTGTCCCAGCTGCGTGAGGCTCTGCGGGAGCTGCTGCTCTGCGGCCTCGTCTCCAGCGCCAGACCGCGGGGATTTGCCCAGAAGCCCCCAGGCCCTCCCCTGCCTGCCTTTTCCTCCCTACCCAGCCGCGTGCACACGGGGGTGGACCAAAGCAGCTGAAGCCGCAAGAGCCTCCATCTCCGAGGCCACGCGTCCGCAGCCAGGCTGCCTCTCCCAGGCTCACCCCCAGGCTCAGCGCAGCCTCTCGGCCGGGAGTCCAAACTGTGAGCCCACTGGCTACTATTGGCCTTTTCCAGCCACTACAAAGGAACCCAGGCCCAGAATGAGGGTGGGGTTCTCATTCTGCCCGGAAGAGGCGCAGCGTGGGCTGACATTCTGGACAACTCCACCCTCCCCAGGCCGCCCGCAGGTGCTGACCTGAGCACACAGAGGGACAGAAGGACAGAGCTTCGGTTTTACGCAGGTGCGTCTCGGGCCAGGTCAGAGGATGGGGCTGAGGCTGCCCGTGCTGTCGGGGCAGGCTGTGGGGTCCGGGCAGGGTGGAGGCTGCAGCCCTGGGGTGTCAGGCTACGTGAGGGTGGCCACTTCTAAGCAGAGGTGAGCCTTGCTAGTCTGTCTACCCCCTCCGCGTGGGGACATGGAGGGTAGAGGTCATGGCAGAACAGGGTTGCCTGGGACCCAACACAGGTCACCCAAGGCACAGGGATGCCCCTGACACTGCAGCCCAAGGGAGGACTGGTGCAGGGAGTGAATGGACCCCACAGTGGCAGGTTGCCCCCTGAGGGCCTTGGAGGGGTGGATCTCCAGACAAAGGCAAGGACCGACGGCAACATCCCCAGAGGAAGCTGCCTCAGAGGGCTTAATTAGGAGCTCCTGGGCACCAGCAGGCCAGCCCAAGGGGGCCTCTGACGTGGTGGCTCACACCTGTAATCCTAGCATTTTGGGAGGCCAAGGTGGGAGGATCGTTTGAGGCCAGGAGTTTAAGACTAGCCTGGGAAACATAGCAAGACCCCATCTCTAAAATAAATAAATAACCCAGGGGGTCTCTGCGTCCTGAGCTCTGCCCAGGCCCACAACCGCCAGTACCCCATGGACAGCCCCCAGCTATAGATCTAGGGTCCTGAGCTCCCTGCACCTCACATCCTGGACGGTGGGGCTCCCTCCCCACCCTCAACCTGCTCCTCCCACGGTGTCCCCAAACTTCCTGCCCTCACTGCCACCCTTGCTTCAGAGACCACAGTCTCAGTGACTGAGAAGCAGCCAGGAGTCCAGCTGCCCTGAGACGGCCGGCCGACAAAGCCTATCAGCCGTGGATGAGTGGACACCGGAGAGCCACAGGCCCCGTGCTCTGGCTGGGCCAGCCAGGCCACTGACATGTCCTCTGCTGTGCCTCCGTGGCCCATGAATGGGCTGTGTCTGTCTGGGCAGGCGCTGGGCGCTGGCAGGAGCTGGGACGCCGTGGACAGTGCTAGGTCAGCGCCGCTCGGCTGCCGGGGCAGGCAGAAGCCTCCCACTCCTTCCCAACCTTCACCAGGCCAAGGGCCCAGGATGTGGCACCAGGCCTCACCACACGTGCCCCGGTCTGTCAGCTATGCTTCAGGGCCCCAACTGTGGCACGCCTCCTCCAGGAAGTCCTCCAGGAAAAAGACAGTCCCTGCCTGCCAGCTCCATCTGGCCTGGCAGCCCCAGGCTCTGTGTGAGTCAGTGTGCAAGGGCAGAGGCCAGGCAGGGCGGTCCTGCCTGGAGGGAGTTCGGCCCTCGGCGTGTGTGGGGAGGGCGGCAGTGAGGCTCAGTGGGACTCAGCCAAGTCCTTTCCCTTCTCATGAACGTGCCTCGGCCCCAACAGCTCATCAGTCAGCAGATCCGTGTGGCTAGACCTTCCAGCTACACCTGGGCTCTGGCCACACCTGCTCAGGTCAAGGTGGTCTCCTCTCTCTGGGACCCGTACCCACCTCCTCCCAGTATCACAGCTCTCGCCAGCAAACAATCTTTTGAAAACCTTACGTAGATCACAGGCCTCTTCCACCAGCCCCCTGGGCCCCCATCTCACTCCGATAAAAGTCTCAGTGGCGGCTCACAGTGGCCTCCTCCCGTCCGAGGGTCAACTTGGCTGGGAGCTCGCTCTGCTGTCCTCACCTCTACCCTGGCCTCAGGGCCCTTGCAAGCTGTCCCCTGGACCCGCATGGTGCAGTCTAGCGGTCACTGGGTGTCGCTCAGCCCCGCCCTCACTGGCCACCGTGCAGGTGGCCTGGGCCTGGCTGCCGCGTGAGCACGACGCTCATCCAGGCTAGGCAGAGCTGATGCCTGCTCACGGGCATCTGCCACTCCTGGAAGGCACACAGCTTGGGCCTGGGCCGTGTGGCCGGGTGGACGACAGTGCCTACAGTCCCCTCCGTGGGTCTCCAGCCCAGCCCCCCTACCCACAAACACACACAGCAGACTCTCCCCAAACACGAATCCATTTCCATTTGTGCCATTGATTGTCTGCGCAGACAAAGGCCCCTTTCAGACATGTCAGAGGTTCAGCAAATAAATAAATGAATGAAGTCCTGGTGGAGGAAGGGGTGTGGGATGGACTGGGGAGCAGACCGGTGCCTCCTGTGGCTGGCCCGGCCCTCAGAGGGCGCCTGAGCTGGGCAGATGGCCCAGGGTGTCAAGGGATGGGCCCTACCTGGTGGGCTGGAACAGTGTTTGGGGGGTTTGGGCTGTGAGGATGGGAGTTGGGGGTTTTGCATACTCCCACAAAGGTGAAGCAGGCCCTACATGGAGTTGGGGTGCCCCATGACATGACACATCCTGGCTGCTGTGGGAGGATAGGCTCAGAGGCCCAGGCCCAGGCCGAGCAACCGTGGGGTGGTGGGTCTGTCCTCAGAAGCTGGGTACATCCCCACAT
Organism: Plecturocebus donacophilus; assembly: GCA_004027715.1. Classification (NCBI taxonomy): domain Eukaryota; kingdom Metazoa; phylum Chordata; class Mammalia; order Primates; family Pitheciidae; genus Plecturocebus; species Plecturocebus donacophilus. The sequence continues at coordinate 18,299 of PVKP010016474.1, forward strand.
TCCCCTTCCTGGGGTTTCTGCTTGGACTCAGACCCAAAAACCACCCTTAGTCCGGGGGAGTCACCCACCCAGTGCATCTGAGCTCCACGGTATGTGATCTGAATTTGGGGGCTCCCATGAGCTGCCTTCCACGTGGGAGGCTGGAGTTTCACCCCTCTTCCTGGGACCCCCCCCAACTCCACAAGGCCAGAGCTCAGGGGGACAGGTGCCCCAGGAGGCTCCTCCCAGCCCTGCCTGGTCAGACCCCCTGAGAAGTCTGTGCTGCCCCCAGCCTGGGCCTGAGGGTGCCCTAGGGTGGGCCCAGCCTCCTACCTCAGCCCCTTTCACCAAGGGGATGGGGTGCCCAGAAACCTTGATGCAGCCCTGAGCTCCTTCTGCTCCCGCCCCCACCCCTCGTCCTGGGCCCCTGATGGCTGCAGTGCAGCCCCTGGGAGGGCAAGGGCTGCTCCTCACAGATGGGACCGGACCAGCTGGTCTGGGAGACCGCAGGCCATGGGCGGGGCTCCCCAGTCAGGTCCTAGCTCAGGCAGGGACCATGTAGGGGCGATCCACCGTCTTTTTCTCCAAGACAGAAATAACCAGAAAGAATCTGAGCTAGGCAGCCAGGAAAGGGGGCTGGCAAGATCCAGGAGGACTGCCTGGAAGAGGGGGCTGGGGAAAAGGCCTATAGAGGCAGCTGGGCCTGATGGGAGCTGGGCTGGCTGGCTTCTGGGTTGGCCACTCCAGTCCCGCCAGGCCAAGCCCCCGGGGCAGCGCTGACTCCTGGCCATTCTGGGGACAACAATGGCCGGCATTTAAATTCCAATTGAGTCGGCCAGAGTGGCCGCGGGCGTGAGAACAGGAGCCCCCACCCCCAGCCCGAGCCCCGCCCGCCACATTCCTGCCTCCCCGGAGATGGCCGTGGCCAGGGCCGTCGCCAGGGGGCCGGGAATGCGGTGCTCAATGGCTTGGGACAAGGGCCCATTGAGCGGTGACGGGCAGGATTGAGCCGTCAGCGCCCCCAACTCCGGACCCCTCCTCTGTCCCCGCCCCTCCCCCCAGCGTTCCTGGTGTCAGCTGCTCGGGGACCCTGCTGATACCCTCCTGGGCTGGGCCCTGAGCAAGCTCGGGCCTGGAGCTGATGACTGACCACTGGCCTCCACCTCACGTGCCCTCACCACCTGGCAGCAGAGGGGCACCCCAAAAGCCTTCATTGCCTCACGCCTCTCTCCCCTCTAAAGCCTCTGGGGCTCCCGACGCCCACAGGTGTCAGAAGCCATGCTTCTCCGGCCACAGGGCCCACTGCCTGCCACGTCCCCTGCCCTGCCTGGTCCTCCCCGTGCCCAGCCCTGTCCTGTGGCACCCAAGAGGCCTTGCCCGGCCGCCGCCCATCCTTGCCAGCCCCAGAGGAAGAGACCCCTTTCCCTGCTCTGTCCAGCGCCTGTCTCGAGCCTGGCACTCGGGGACACCTGCCGGTGTTTGAGGAGTCAAGGTTTTCATGGCCCAGGACCCCGGGGCCGGATGCCCTCAGGCAGCCCGTTGGAAGCGAGGGTGAAGGAGGCATGGCAGTGGCCCCTGCTCAGTCCTCTCGCTGTGCCTGGGCACGGCCAGGGCAGGTGCATGTCAGGAAGATGCCAGGGAGCCCGGCCTGGGCTGCGGCCGTCCCCGAGCCGGCGGGTGACCAGGAGGCACAAAGGCCTTGCCTGGGGGAGAGCCTGGAGCTGGGGGAGGCTGGCACCGCCCCCGAGGGACAAGCGTGGAAGGGGCACCTGAACACCTCCTTCCATTCTGCTGGGAAAGGGGTTCCTGCCCCGTCCCGACCCCCTCGGTGGAGGGTGCGCTGGCATGGGGAGATGGAGGCACCCACGGCTGGAATGGGCAGCCTCCCAGCCCTCCCCCGACAGGTGGCAGGAACCACAGACAGGCCGGGCAAGGGGCTGAGGGGCAAGGCCCGGGCTTCCGAGTGCTCCCAGGGAACGGGGCAGGGGCTTCAGGCAGCACCACCCAGGCTGTGGCTACACTGACCCCCCAGGCCCAGCCTGACCACCCTCAGGAGCAGGCCCCCTGCAGGCCTCCCTGCACAACGCGCTCGAGAGAGCCCCGCCCCAGGCCCTAGCCACCATGCGGCCGGCCGGCGAGGGCAGCCAGGGACAGCCAGGACCGGCTCGCTGGGAGGCCGCGGATTGAATGAGTTAGTGAAAAGGAAGCGGGCTCCTGATTCACAAGAGGCCGTCGGGGGCAGGGGCTCCCCAAGCCTGGCCCTCACTGCCCGGGGTTCGGGGACACAGGCCTGGGGCCGGCCCTCTGTCCACCTCAGTCTCCATATCTCATCGGCTTCGCTGGGGGTGGGCAGGGGCGTGGCCAGGCCCCCAGGGTCAAGGACAGCTATGGAGGCTCCTCTGGGAACTGCCTGCCCGGCGGCGGGGGCCCAGGTCCTGCCCTAGGAGCTCACGTGCCCCAGGCGGCTGCCGCCTTTCAGCCTTTCAGCCTCCTCCCCAAGCCCACGGGGTCACTGATGCCTCCAGGCCTTTGTGAAGGATGTGCCCTCTGGCCAGAGAGTAGACAGGGAGAGGGGACAGAAGAGCCCTGAGGGGTGACGTGGGGCCTGGGGGTGGGTGCACAGCAGGTCTGGGAGTGGCCAGGGGAGGGTGGGGAGCCAGGTGGTCAGAGAGGTCCCTCGGAAGCCCTCACTGTGCTGAGCTGGCCGGGAGCCCAGGATTCCTGAGTCCCCAGCAGGCAGGAGGTTGAGGCGGGAGAATTGCTTGAACCCAGGAGTTGGAGGTTGCATGAGCCAAGACGGTGGCACTGCACTCCAGCCTGGGCAGCAGGGTGAGACTCCATCTCGAAAAAGTCCCGAGCAGGAAGGGAGTGAGCTCACCCAGGTTTCCACAGGCTGTGGACGGCCTGGGAGAAGGGGCTGAGGAACAGCCGTCGTGGCGAGGCTGTGCGGGGGCATCAGATGTCCAGCGCTGGGTGGCATGGTCCTGACCTCAAGGGGCTTTTGAAAAAACACAGCTCTAGCCGCGCTGTGAGCAGGGCTGGAGCCCCCGCAGCCTCACTGCACTCCCTGGGGCCGGCTCCTCCAGGCCAGGTGGCCCCGTTCAGGGTTCCCCAGCTCTGGGCTCCCTTGGCTGGTGTGGTGTCTGGCCCAGAGCTGGTTATGGGCACACCTGCAGGGTGGGGGCCAGAGTCTCAAGCCGGGGAGGGAACATGGGCACAGATGCTAAGGGTGGGGGCCGAGCTGCCCTGCTCTCTTCTAAGCATGGGGCACCTTCTTTCTCTTTTTGTCCTTCCTGCCAGGCAGCTCAGACCAAGACAAGGGACCAAGGGCAGTAATTCTCCCTTCCCAGGTTCTGGAATGTTTTTATTTTCTTGGCCTAAATAAATCTGGTGTATAAAAGCTGTGTCGGCCGGGTGCGGTGGCTCACGCCTGCAATCCCAGCACTTTGGGAGGCTGAGGCAGGTGGATCACCTGAGGTCGGGGGTTCAAGACCAGCCTGGCCAACGTGGTGAAACCCCATCTCTTAAAAAAAAAAAAAGCTGTGTCTTCTGAGAAGCTTAAAGCTCCAACTGGGGATGGTGGCTCACGCCTACAATCCCAGCATTTTGGGAGGCCAAGATGGGCAGATTGCTTGAGCTCAGGAGTTTGAGACCAGCCTGGGCAACATAGCAAAACCACATCTCTACAAAAAATACAAAAATTAGCTGGGTGTGGTGGCACTCACTGGTAGTCCCAGCTACTCGGGAGGCTGAGGAGGAAGGACGGCACGAGCCTGGGAGGCGGAGGCTGCAGTGAGCCAAGGTCGCACGGCCACACTCCAGCCTGAGCAACAGGGCCAGACCCCGTCTCGAGAAGAAAGCAAAAAAAGGAAAAAACAGAGAAGCATGAAGCTCCAACTGTGCCAAAGCTGTGCAGGGCACACATGAGTCTGTCCCAGCCCCGGGGACTCAGCTCCCACCCACCACCGCACCCCCCTCCCCAGTGCAGCCCCAGCCCTGAAGAGCCACCGCCCAGATCTGCCCCGCGGCGCCGGACTGGGGCTGGGGCAGCCCTGAGCTGGGCCCCGTGCTCCTGGGGAGCAGCTGTCCGCTGTTCGACTGAAGCCCTGGCTGTCACCGCCCCCGGTCAAGCCTGGGTGCCCTCTACTGCCCGAGAGCCACACAGCAGGTCCGGGGGCTTCCCGCCGCCTCTCCTGAGCCTGGGGCCCCACATGCGTGCCCGCTGGGCAGTGGCTCCAGGAGCTGAGGGCAGCCCGAGGCAATGGCCAAGCAATAGCGGCCCACGGCCTTCCAGAAGTCTCCAGACACTGAGGCCTCTCCTCGCGGGGCCAGTCGCAGCCTTATTGCCCCCACTCCAGGAATGGCTGCATGGACGAGCCCACGCCACGCAGGGAGCCCAGGCCTCCAGCTGGGACGGGCTTGAGATGGGACGCGTGGCCAGGAGGTGGGCGATGGCCGAGGGAAGGGGCTGGGGAGAGGGCTGGCATGGCATTCAGAGCCAGGTTAGGATGGGGTCTGGCCATTGAGGACAGAACAGGGGGTGACAACGGGGCCCTGGGAGGGAGCCAGAAGCCCACGACGTTCAGAGCAGAGCATAGGGGACCCAGGAAAGGGAGCCAGAGGACCTGCTGGGTCTGTCAGGGGACATGGGGCCAGCAGGTGTCCAATGCCATCCCACAGATGTGGCCTTGAAGGCAGGTGCCTCCAGCCTCTCGTCTGAAGGCAATGGAGACAGGTTGAGGGGCACGTGGCGGCCGGGGAGAGGCTGAAGAGAGAGGTCCCGGGGAACAGGCTGGCCGTCGAGTTTCCACCTGCCCGAGCCAATGTCTGGCACTACCAGTTCCGTGAGCTCCACAGTAGCGAGCAGCGGGTCCTTTAAGATCTCCAGGCGGAGTGCCATATCTGCACCCCTCTAGTGCCTTCACGCGCCAGCGGGCATCTTGAGTGAAGGGCCATCCTTAGGCGAAGGCTGTGGGGCTGCTAGGGCTCCTGCCACGCTGTGGGGGCCTGCGGTGTCACCGTGGCAGGGTGGGGAGGTCTCCCAGCAGTGAGGGGGGGTGGGATGGGGTCTCTTTGAGACTCACCAGCCCCTGGTTTTGGAGATGTGCCCCTCCCCCGCCCTTGAGTGGGATGGATCAGGGAGGACTTTGGAGCCAGCAGCGGCTGGGGGACTGACCCTGCCCAGCAGGCACAGATGGGCTGGAAGCCTAGGCGAACCCAGGCCTCTTGGGGCCAGAGAGGAGGTGGGGAAGGAAGAACCTCTGTGGAGGGAGATGCCCGCCCTTGGACCCTTGGCTTGGCCTGAGCTGCCTGGAAGCCAGGGCAAAGAAAGAAAGAAGGTACCCCACGCTCAAGTGAGAGTGTGCAGCGGCATTCTATGGGCAGAGGGAGGGCTCGGCCTCTACCCTTGGCATCTAGGGTGGGGGCCACCTGCAACCCACCCCTCTCTGCAGCCCCTACCCTCCAGGAACCAGGTTAGAGGCTAGGCAGGAGTCTGGGGACCTAGGCTTCAGTCCCGAGGTGCCCGTGGCAATGGCCTGCAGTCCCTGCACGGCCAGGAGTGTGAGCCTCGAGGGCTAATGAGCCCCGCATGGCTGGGGCCAGCCTCAAGGCCGCAGGCACAGCCCTTGTGGAACCCTGGCAGCTTCTCAGAGGCAGCAACGTGGAAGATGGGGGTGTGTCCTGGGGCAGCATGCAGGGGTTGCTTGGGAGGGAGGATGAGCTTGACTCAAGGGAGGGCACTTGATGGGCGGTTCTGAGGTGTTTGGCCAGGGAGGGGCTCTGCTTGGTTTGCTGTGCGCCCAGGGCAGGGGCTGTCCTCGAGACACTGAGCTTCATCTTCTGACCCACTCATCTCCCTGAGCCCCGGAGACACAAGGATCACAGGGAGGGGCCCTTTCCTGGGCTGGTCAGAGCTGGCCAGGGTACTTGGGGCACACAGCCTCTGTGGGCTAGCCTGGAACTGGGCTATCCTGGACACCAGGCTGGCAACAGGTTGTTGGGAGCCGGGCTGGGGAGAGCCCTCAGCCGAGGCTATCAGCTGAAGCCTCTGACTCGACCTGTGCCCCTGGGACAATCACACACGAGGCCACACGCACACGTGACCGTGTGCACACGCAGGCACGGTCCGGGCCCCAGGCTGTACTGCCATCTGAAGCCCCTGCCCTGGCTGTGGACGCCCATTTGGCTGGGTGCGGCGAGGCGGCGGCCTTGGCACGGGGAGCCTGCCCAGCCTTGCTCTGACCCAGTTTTCCGTGCCCAGGCAGGCGGGCAGTGCTGGAGTGGGGGCTCCGGAGCTTCTCTTTGGCAACGCTGGTGCCCTGAGCCCAAAGCAGCTCCGAGGGGGGCACCTGGCTGGCTCCATGTGCCCTGGGTATGTCCCCTGAAAGGGTGGGTGCCCCTCCCTGGATGTGACCACCCAGCCCTAGCGGATTCACACCCTGGAGACAGTGCCACGCTCCTGCCTTCTACAGGTGGTCCAGAGAGGACGTGGGGAAGGAAGAACTTCTGTGGAGGGAGGTGCCCGCTCTTGGACCCTTGGCTTGGTCTGAGCTGCCTGGAAGCCAGGGCAAAGAGAGAAGGTGCCCCATGCTCACGGGCACACAGCTGCTGCTGCCTGAATGCGCTCTGCCTGCCCCGCCTTCTGTCTCCGGGTGAACGGACTTGTCATCCAGGGACCCGTCCTTGTGACCCGTCCTTGTGACCCTGCACTGCCCACCTGCAGGCTGCTTCGCTGCCCGCTCCTGGCAGCCAGTCATGGGGGCCAGATCCTTCAGGGCAGGATTTGGAGCTGAGCCTGAGAGGCACAGGGCCGGGGCGGGCCTCAGAAGGCATCCAGAGCAGGGAGGGTGGAAGGTCCCCACGGGCAGGGGGGCGCAGGGAGGGAGCCGGGTGGGGGAAGGCGGCCGTGGGAAGCCAGCCCTGGCCGGCCCGCCGATAAGCCGCCCCTTTGATCGGCACTGAGGCAACACAGACCCCCTTCCTGAGATAACCCCGGCCGGGACTGAGGCTCTGGCCAACCCGCCCTCCCGAGTGTGCCCGGCCCTGCCCTCCAGCCCTGGGCGGACTCTGGCCCTGACAGTGACTGGTCCTCGCTCAGCTGCAAGCTGGGTGGGTGCGGTCTGAGCCCAGGCCTGGCGGGCACTCCACGTGCCCCCACCCTAGGACCTGTCCTCACTCTGCCCTCAAAGCTTCCCCAGCCCTGGCCTCTGTGTCCAGGTCTCTGTCCCCTCTGGTTGGGAAGGGGCACCTCCCCCGCCCTGCAGTTCCCACCCCCTTCACCCTGCCCTGGGAGGCCCCTGCGGCCGCCATCCCCGGCTGGGGCTCACCAGGTTCGAGGCCCTTTGAGCAGCCCTGTCTGACCAGGGCCATAATGTGGCCCAGGTGTGGGCACAGGTGAGCATAGGTATGGGCACCAGTTACATTTGGGGTGGGTGTGCCCTGCCCAGGCACCTTCTCCCTGGTGCCCACCTCTGCCTGGCGCCTGTCAGCACCCCATGCCCTCAGTCCCTCCCCGCCCAGGTCAGCGGACAATGAAGCTGTCAGCAGCCCAGAGCCGGGGAGGCAGGCAGGCGTGGCGGGGGTGGAGGCCGCGGCGATGTCTTTATTAGCGGCTGCAGACCTTGCCTCCACTGTCCCCGCCAGCCCGCGGCTCCGGGGGCTGGAGGCAGAGGTGGCCCTGGCTGGGGGCAGAAAGGGGCGGGCTGGCCATCAGCGCCGTGTCAGCCTCGGGGTGGGTCCCCGGAAGGGCAGGCCCGTGGGCGGAGGAACCCAGAGCGTGGGGCTGGCCACGGGCGGTCGGGGGGGCTGGAGCGTGGCCGGGAGCTGTGCAGGGATGAGGCGTCCCGGGCGCTGGCACCCGTGGCATCGCGCTGCTCAGCCCCTCAGCCGTGCTTCGCGGTGTCTTTGCAACACCGTGCCTCTGTTTCCCAGCTGTACAATGGGCGGCCCTGCGGTTGCAGCAGATCCCCCGGTGCCCTCGGCTGAGCTGGAGTGGCAGGAAGGCTTCCGTGGGAGCAGGTGGCAGGAAGCACAAGGGCTGGGAGACCCGCAGAGGCCCCTCGCCCCCAGGAGGCTGGGGCCAGAGCAGGCTTCTTGCAGGAGCCGTTTCGGCCTCACCCCGCCGTTCCTGCGGGATCCGGGCAGACGGCCCCACGCAAACCCCAGCCAGGCGCTCTCCTGGATAAGAGGCAGGCTCTGCTCTGTTTGACAGAAAGGCCAACAGCCGGGCTAGGGAGGTCTCCAGCAACCCACCATGCGCCCTTCCTGGGGGCCGAGCGGGCCGGGATGGGGGCTGGGGTCCGGGATCAGCAGGGCCGGCGAGGCCTTCTTTCCCAGATGCCTCCAGGGCTGGAATCCCCAGGGCCACTTCCTTCCCCTGGCAAGCCCAGGCGCCCGGGCCACCTCCTCCAGGGCCTTCTGGACACTCGTGGCGGCTGCCCCGCCGTCCCCACCGCCCTCTGAGCAGGCGCAGATAAAGCCAGAGCTTGGGAGGCCGAGGCCCCATTAGGTGCCGCCTACGCAAGACCTGGGAGCTGGGCGAGGTGCCCGGCCATCAGGACTCACCTCAGACGTCAGGCTTTGCATTTCCGACCCAGCCTCCCCATCGCACTCCCAGGCCAAGGGCCTCTGGCCGCAGCCTCCGCCACCGTTTGCCCAGTTCCGGGGCCTGGCGTCAGGGCCCTGAGCCCCTGCGGAACGTGCCGGGTGGGGGCCCCCGAGGCCACCCTGGGAGCCACAGCCAAGCAGCTGCCTCCTCTGATCAGCCCCATGCAGCCCTGAGCGGCCAGCGTTCTGCAGTGGCTGGGCTGGAACGCGGCTGCCCTCTCCCTCAGGCCGCGGGGCACCTGGCCTGGGTGGGGGTCTGGCCACTCGGGTCTCCCTGAATACTGTGGCGAACACCCTACCCTTCCCCAGCTCAGCTGAAACCTCCCTGGAGCGCGGCTGTCGCATCAGGTCACTGAGTGCCTCCTGCTGCCTGCGGCTGTGCCTCAGTTTCCCTTCCTGCAAGTGGAGGTTGTGGCTGGCGTGAAGGTCCTGTCAGGAGCCACTGGAACCCCACACCTCGCCATGCAGTCGTCCCCAGCCACACAGGGTGTGGGTTGCCCCGAGCCAGGCCATCTGTGGGGTGGGGTGGTCCCTATGCCCCGGCGGGCTGGCGGGGGTCTAAGCCGCTCATGAGCCGCTGACGGCTGGGCGCAGCTGGTCACCCTGGACTCTCCGGCCCTGGCCGAAGCATGACTGAGGTTGTCCGTGGTTCGGGGGGGCGGGCAGAGGGTGGCCGGGCGAGGCCCTGAGAAGGGGCTCCGGCCCAGGATGGCCCAGGTGACACTCGAGTGGCGGGCGGCGCTGAGAGGAGGGGCATCCAGCGGGGAGGAGGGCGTGCCGTGGGGCTGGCCCGGCGGCCCCGAGGCCCGGATTCCTAATTCAGCCGGAGCCTGTGGAGTCGGGGCTTGTTTATTCTTGGCAGGAAGGCTGGGGCTGGGGGGCAGAAGCGGGGAGCGAGGCCTTCACAAAAAATAATCATAATAAAAACGCTCATTGAGAAGGCTCCCAAGGCGTGCTGAACTCCAGATCGGCCTCGGAAAAAACGCAGAGAGGGTTTAAGTGTAAATGGACCCAAAACACCATGATTAAATTTCCCTTCAATTTACCAGAGTTTGGGGTCAAAGAAAAAATAAAACTTAGGGAAAATACACTTGAGGTTTCAGGCAAATGCCAAGTGCTTAGGAAAATACACTGGGAGCTGCTCGGCGGCTACCGGCCTGGCCCCGCCATCCTGGGCGCGTCCCAGCCTTAACCCTTCCCTGGCCAGCTCTCTGCTGCCCGCCCCACCCGCCCCCATGGGGACTTCACCACCATCTCCTGCTGCTTCTGCACCGTTTGGGGAGCCCTCCTGTGCAGACGCCAGGCAGGGAACTGGGGCCCCACGCCCCCAGGCTGGGCAGGAACCTGTGGGAGCCTGAGCGTCCACCCCCCAACTCGACACCTCTCTCCTGTGTCTGCAGACAGCTCTGGTTTCTTTTCTTTGCTCATCTGGGAGCAGCCACATTTTCCAAACCAAAGTCAGAACTTGAGGTCTAGTGGTCTGAGTGAACCAAATGGCAAAAAGGCCAGAGTGTTTGAACTGGGACTGTCCCAACATATCCAAGATGGCAGGCTCCCAGCAGCTCATGATTCATGGTGTTGCCCTTTTTCCTCAGCCTGCCAGGAAGCTCAGAGCTAAAATTAAGGATCTTGCACAGTAGCTAGTGTTGGCTGAGGGATTTTGGAATCTTTTTTCTTTTTCTTCATGTTCTTTAAAATTCCATTTCTGTTATAATGAGGATCTCAACATTTTTTTTTTTTTTAACACTCTTCAAATTCTCAGAATAAATTTGAAAGGCAAAGTCAGGCATGGTACCATACGCCTGTACTTGGGAGGCTGAGGTGGGAAGAGTGCTTGAGCCCAGGAGTTTAAGATCAGCCTGAGAGCTAAGTGTAAACACGAGCCAAGATAGCAAGACCCTGTCTCGAAACCAAAATAGAAGCCAGAAACTACCCCTAAACTATAGCAGCTGTGGCCCCACTCCCAGCCCAGTTCAGCAGGGCTACCCAAGGGCCCCACTTCCTCCATCCCACGGTGGCCTGCTCTGACCCCTGGCACCCAGCCCTGTGCCCTGCCAGTGTTCAAGGGCAGTGGTGGTTCCGGGAAAGGTGGCAGCAGATGGGAAGCTCCCAGGGGAGACTGAGTGGCTCTCAGGGGATCCCATGGGCAGAAGAGACTTGATATCTCCTCGGGACCTCGGTGTCCCGTCCTTCCACTCGGCCTCATGGCGGGGCATGCCCCATGCCCCATGCAGCAGCCCCGGCCCTCGGCCAGGCTCTGATAGCAGAGGAGAGCTGGGCAGGAGGCTGTCTCTGCGGCTTCCCGGCCCTGGGTTCCAGGTCTCCACGCCTCGGCCTCCCTGCCTGCCCCCGAGCACGGTGCCGAGCAGGTGGTGCGGAGTCTGTGCCCGGAGCGTCGCCTCTGCCGAAGGCCCCTTTGCCATTTTCCTGGCATTTTCAGGGAAGGCACAGGAGAGGCAGGTGTGAGCTGGGCCATGGGCAACCTGCCCGGGCCCCGCACCCAGGATGGGCCTCCCTCCCAGGCACCTCTGCGGCTCACCCACACAGGCCCCAGCAAGCCAGGCCGCCCAGCTCTGAGTCACCGCCAGGGCTGGGCCGGGCCGGGCTGTCAGCCCCACACGGCGCTTGCCTCGGCCCCTGCTTCCCACATTCACCTTCGGGAGGACCCCTGGGTGTGGGCCTCAGGAGCTGGCTGGGGGTGCAGGGGGAGTGGGAGGTAAGTGTAAACATGAGTCCAGCAGATGGGACGTTCCTGTCCGCCTGGCACCGGCTTGGAGGTGAATGCAGACCCTCAGCAGGCTCTCCGGTCCTCGCCTGCTCCCCTCCGCCCCAAGGGCCCCAGAAGGGCCCACCTAATCAGGTGCTAGGAGGATGAAGCCGGGTAATATTGCGAAGCGTCTGTCTGTGGAAATGAATGCTTGGACAAGGGCGCTGTGATAAAATCATGGCTAGGGACACTAACGTGCAGGCAGTCACCGAAACTCAGGAGCGGAGCAGCAGGCCTGGCCTCACCCGAGTGTCGGGGGAATGCCACCTGCACCTGTGGGCTTCCGTCTGAACAACACAATTATTCTGACAATAACAAACTGGGCTTTCGGGCAAGGCCCCCCGGCCCTGGCAGCCCTGGGACAGAGTGGGCCGCAACTCCTTGCTGGTGGCCACAGGCGGCTCTAAGACCCTTTGGAAGCAATTTGGTAAAATGAGCAGAGCCCCAGAAATGCTCCTGCCCTTTGACCTAACTGCTCCCAGACAGCGCCACTGGAGAAGCCACGCAGAATGTGAGGGCGCCAGAGGAGGCATCGGCCACGCAGGGCGGAGTAGGCAGAATGACGGCCCCTGAAGCACATGGTCACGTTCTTCCCCCTGCAACCTGTGTATGTGACCATATCTGGAGAAACGGTCTCTGCAGGTGTAATTAAGGTAAGGATCCTGAGATAGGGAGATCATCTGGGTTATCCAACTGGGCCCTATACCTGACGACACGTATCCCTATAAGAGATGGAAGAGAAGATGGCAGAGCGGGAAGCAGAGAATGGAGCCATGTGGCCACAAGCCCAGGGACACCAGGCGCCCCCAGGAGCTGGAAAAGGCAGGAGAGAGCCTCCCAAGAGCTTTGGGAGGGAGTGCAGCCCTGCCCACACCTTGATTCCAGACATCTGGTCTTCCAGACTGAGAGAAAGTAAATGTAAGTCAACCAGTGTGCAGTGATTTGTGAGAGCAGCCTGGAGGTACAGGGTGCCACTGAATGAAGTCCCAGGCTGCTACTGGAGGGAGAGGGGTCTGGGCCGGGGCCGGGGCTGCAGGGCCAAAGGGAGGGAGCACATCTTGAAAGTGCCCCGTCCCCAGTCCTTCCTCCTGCCAGTGCTGCCAAACCCACCCAGAAGCTGGAGAGCAAGGGCCCCTGAGAGGTGTGGTCTGCAGAGTCAGGCTTTCGGGGACAAATGGGAGAAGGACTGGGGTCGGGACACATGGGAACAGCCCCCTACTTGGCATTTCCGCCAAGGAAAGGATCGCGGCAAGGAGGAAAGAAGAAAACTGTGCCCACAGATGCCCAGATGCTCCCCTCCCGGAAATCAGCGGCCGTATCGGGTGCAGAGAGTCAGTCCTTCTTGGAGGTACCGGGAAAAGAGCCTAGAGCTCCACTGAGGCCTTCTGTCCACAAGAGGAAGCCTGTTGAGCAGCTGGCCCCTGAGGGGACCTGCCCCTGAGGGGACCGGCCCCATCCACCAGCTCCTTCCCACACTCCCATCCAGCCTCCCAGGGGAAGGGGCAAGACAGCCTGGGCCCACACTCATCCTCCAGCTGGTTAAGAGCTAGGGCCAGGTGCGGCGGCTCACACCTGCAATCTCAGAACTTGGGAAGGCCAAGGTGGGCAGATTACTTGAGGTCAGGAGTTCAAGAACAGCCTGGCCAACATGGCAAAACCCCGTCTCTACCAACCATACAAAAATTAGCTAAGTGTGGTGGGGCGCACCTGTAATCCCAGCTCCTTGGAAGGCTAAGGCAGAACCGCTTCAGCCAGGGAGATGGAGGCTGTGTGAGCCAAGACTGCACCACTGCACTCCAGTTTGGGAGACAGAGCAAGACTTCGTCTCCAAAAGAGAGAAAGAGCTAGCAGGGCAAATGTGCTGCTGTGCCCGGGTAATGGTGTCCTGGGGGGGCCTGACTGGCAGTGGCCTGCGGCTGGGCACCTGAGGGGCTGGACAGTGCATTGGAGTTTGGGGAGCCTGGGCCCCAAGACGATCTGGGGACATGAGCTTGGCCAGAGCAGGAATCAAGGGTGGCTGAGGACAAGTGTTGAGCCACAAATGGGCACAGAGGGGTGGCCATGACGGCTCCCTGGGAGGAGGCCCTTCTAAGGCCCTGAGGTAAGCCCGGGGAGCTGCAGGGTGGGGCTGTGCATGGGCTGGGTAGGGTCAGCAAGCAGCCACTCACTGGGGGCTTTCAGCGCCCTTTTTCCTCATGAGCACAGTGAGTCCTGGATGCCACAAGCCAGGGGGGCAGCAGACCCAGCCGGCCTTCCCTGCCCCTCACTGGCTCCCATGGGCCCCGAACCTCCTTGGGCTTGCCTGCAGGTGGGAGCAGATGGCCTTTTCCTTGTGAGGGTGGACAAACAGTCATGTGGGATGAGGGGGCCCAGACAAGCCCAGCGTGCCCCATAGGGCAGCGCCTTCCCCTCCGGTCCCAACCCTCCTCAGCTGGACTCCGCACCCTCCCTGTGGCGCCCAGAACCTCTGGCCAGCTCAGGCTCTACCACCAGCTCCCCGTCATCCTGCCTCAGAGCCGGGCTGTGCTCCCCGAGCCAGGAGTCCCCAGCCCCTACTCCGCCTTCTAGGCCGGGCGCGAGGGCGGCCTGTGTCCTCCTGGGGCGGGGAACTCAGGCGGCTCCGCTGCTTGAGGCCCAGGTTAGTCAACGCAGCTTCGGCACCTCGTCAGGCAGGCAGGGCCGCGCCGGGCTGCCCCAGGCGTGCGGCGAACACCGGAGGCTGGGCCTGGAACGCCGTCATGCCTCCTCCACCTGAGGAATTCCCGCTCACGCCGCAGGGTTCACTCCGCGGCCCCTCGGCGAAGCCTCCCGACATCCCGACCCCCACCGAGACCTCCCCTCTGAGCGCCTAAGCACAGCCCCAGGGGACCCGAGCCGCGCGCTGTGCAAACAGAGGCTGCGCTCGCGCTCGTTGCACCCCGTGCCCGCCGCCCCTTGAGCCGCCCCGCGCTGCGACGGGGCCCTCAGCCGCCTGCCCCGGCTCCCACGCCCTCGAGACCTCCGGGCGCCCCCGCCGGCCACGCCCCTCGGATGCCCCGCCCGCCCCGCCCCGCCCCCAAGGGGGCGTATCCGGCTCCCCGGGCGGGGCGGGGCGGGGCGGAGCCGGGCCAGGGCGGGGCCGGGGCGCGGACCGTCCCCCACTGGCTGCGACGCGCGGGGCAACCCAGGCTCAGTGCGCGGTGGCGGCGGCGGTGGCGGCGTCGCGGGCACCTGGCGCCGCGCGGTCCTGCTCTGTGGGTCTCACGGACGCCCCGGCGGGCCAACGGCCGGAGGGACCGGGCGGGAGCTGGGTCCGCTGACCCCGAGCCGGAGCCGGAGCCGAGCGTAGTGAGCCGGGCTCGGGCGCCCGCAGGTCGGTGCTGGGGCCGGGCAGGCGCGCGAAGGGGTCCGGCGGGGCGCGAGGAGGGGCCGGGGCGCGGCGGTCGAGGAGCAGCAGCGGTCCCTGCGCGGGCCGGGCCGGGGCGCGGGCTTCCCGCTCTGGAAAGTTTGCCGCCGCCGCCGCCCTGGGAGAGCTCTGCAGCAGCCAGGGAGGGAAGGAGGAGGAGGGAGGGACCGCGGCGGGGAGGAGGCGGCCGGCGCCAGGCGGCCCGGGAGCCCCGGGCGGCGGCGGCGGAGGGCGGGGCGGCCGGGGTCGGAGGGTCCGGGCGCCGGAGCCGGTCACCGCCGCTTCGTCCCCGCACAGCCCTCCCCGTCCCGCAGCCTCTCGAGCGGCTCCCGCCTCCCGCCTCTCGCCGGTGCCCGAGCGGGGCCGTGGGGGGCAGCATGCCCGCGAGCACTGCCTGAGGACGCCGCGGCCCCCGCCCCCGCCATGGGCGGCCCTGCCCGCGCCCTCGCGCTCTTCGTGGTCGTGGCCATCGTGGCTGGCGCCTCCTCGGAGTCCTTGGGCCCAGAGCAGCGCGTCGTGGGGCGAGCGGCAGGTAAGAAGGGACCCTCTGGGCCCGTGCGGGCAGTGGCGTTGGGGACGGGAACCGGACCTGGGTCGGACGGGGCGCCGGGTGGGAATGAAGCCCCGGGGTCAGCGCCCGGGTTCCGTGGCCCCCTTCGAGGAGGGCACTCGTGGGGCACCCGGAGCCACCGTCACCCCTCAAGTGCGAGGCCGCCACGGGGAGCCAGGACGGGAGTCGGCGTCGGTCCGCAGCCCCGGTCCCCTGCGGCTCCCCAGCCCTGACCCTTAGGGAGGGCGCGGGAGGGCCCGGTGTCCACGGTTCCCGCTGTTGTTCTTCGGGGTCTGCGCGGACTGAAAGTTCCCGTTGGTGGCTTTCCCCTGCCACGGGCCCGTTTGCGGCCAGCTTCGGCCAAAGCGAGAGGCCGGACTTCGGGGTGTGGGTGTGCGCGCGTCGGGGAAGCCCGGCCCCTGACCCCGGTGGCCCGCCCGACGGGGCTACAGCCTCCAGCGCCCCCGCTGCCGACCCTGCTTCGTGCCCGGGGGCCGAGGGCGCTTCCCCGTAGGTGCGCGCGAGCTCCAGGCCGGGGAAGGGCGCGTGTCCCAACGTCGCGGGGCCCTAGACCCGGGCTGGCCGCCGGGTCTCGCTGGACATCGAGGGTCCGAAGGGAGGTCCCCGGGGCGAAGGGCGGGGAAGGGGTGCCCGGGCCGCCCTGCACACGCGCCACGGTTCCTCGAGGGCCTGTCCGAGCACTCCAGCGCCGCCATCCCGTCCACCCACTGCCGGCTCCGGGCGGGCGAGGGGGGCGCACGGCCCAGCCCGGCGGCCGCGCGGAGGGAGGCCTTGGCCCGGTGAGTCGCGCCCCACCCGGGTCCCGGCCCGGGCGCGAACAGCCGCTCCTTTGTGCCTCGGCGCGGCCACAGACCACGCATTGATGGCGGCGCGGCGGCTCGCGGGGAGGTGTGAGCCGCTGCGGGCGCGGCGGGCCGGGGAGGGCGCCGGGCGGGCAGAGGCAGATGGCGGCCGCCCCGCCCGCGCCCCCGCGCCCCTTTCTCCGGCGGCGGCTGCGGCCCCCGGGAACAATGTCATTTTTTTATGAATGAAAGTGGCCCGGCGCCTGAATGTGCGTGTCATTCAGCGGCGTGACAAGGGCCGTCGGGAGGTCAGCGCGCGCTTTTAGCGCCTGCTCTGGCGGCCCCGCTTCCAGGGGTGCGGGAGGGGCAGCCGCGTAGGGAGCCAGGCTCTCGCCTTAGCTTTCGCATTCGCATTTAGATAAAGATACTACTCCCCACGGCCGGGAATGTCAGCCAGCCCCAGGGAGGGGCGGCGGCCGGGCTCCTGCGGGCGCGTGGACCTCCCCCACCGGCTCCCAGACCGGGAAGCGCCGCCGCCGCGGGCTGGCCTGGGCACCCGCGAGGCGTCCTCCCCTCTCCCCCCGCAGCCGCGCTGGAGCTGGTGAAACAGGTAGTGAGTTGATCGGTCAATAAACTTAATCCGGTTCCTTAACAAGATGGGCCGGGCAGTCAAAATACAAAGACCTCGTGAAATGTACGGAGGTCTCGGCTGGTGCTTGCGCGGGAACATAAACTATGGAGCCTGAGCTGGCAGGAATCAAGGGCGGTGGGGACGGTTTTGGCCACTGGACTGCGGGGCCACCACATGCCCTGCCAGGGCAGCCCCATCCCCTCAGGGGACCTGGGGGGACCCCCCACACAGGGTGCAGGGAGATAGAATGGGCTCTCTCACAGCTGTGCCCCACCCAGGAGGGGTCTGGGGGTGCAGGGCCTTTCCCTAAGGTGCTGGTGGCCACCTCCACTACCCCTCCTCCCCAGGGCTGGACTTTGAGCCGCGTGGGCCTCTGGGTGGTTCATTAACCCGGGCCGAGCCTGGCCTCCGGGTCCTTGTTTGAGCGTAGCAACCCCTTGTTACCCACCCCCCACCCTCAGCCCTCAGGTCTCACTTGGGGCTGGAACTGGGGCTGGGGCACCCCTTGCTACAGTTGAGCTTGGGTGGGAGCCCAGGGGCTTGGGGGCTCCTGGAGGATGGCGGTCCAAAGTCGCCCTGTCTAGGGAGGCAGCAGCCCTGACCTGAGTGATTCAGGAGTGAATGATCGGGGAGAGGAGCCAGCTTTGGTGGGGTGGCGGGGGATGGCCTGGACCTCCAGGCTGCCAGCCCAGACTCGGGTACCCTCTTCAAACTTCGCTTTCCTCACCTGTCCAAGAGAATCGATAGTGCAGGCTGCTTGCAGGATTAGGTCATTAGCCTGCCCAGTGTCCGATCCCTCTTTTCCTGTCTTTATTGTGAAACTGAACAGGAATGTCTCCAGGTAGGGAGGGAGGGAGGCTGGACTCTTGCTTTTGGCTTCCAGGTCCTTCTGGGCGCCCCCTCCTCTTAGGCTGTTTTATAGCCCTTACCTGGCAATACTTCCTGTACCCCAGAGAGCTGCAGAGAGCTTCATGTGCATCCAAAACCAGAACATGGGGTTCCCTGACCCCAGGCCCTCAGCTTACCCCAAAACCCAAATAAACCCCTCTGGTTAGCCAGCTCTGGACTTGAGTCTGAATTTGATCCTTGTTCTCTGAGGTCAATCCAAGGGGCTTATGATGGAGCAGCACTCCCCCACCCTCTCACCCGGGCTCCCCACATGCACTGGGCCTCCACTGCAGTGCCCCAGAACCTGGAGAAAGGTTCCCCAGGCCAGAGTGTGACTGTGGCCAGCGCCCTGGCCTAATGGACATCAGTTCCGGGTCAAGAGACCCAGGACAGGGAGTGCCTGTCACCCCTCGCTCCTCCAGCCACTTAGCAGGGTGTGGCGGTGGCCCCTGTGGCCTGTCAGGTGGGATTTTATATTATGCCACAGTGGGGAAACTGAGGCACGGGACCAGTGAGTGGCAGAGTCTGGAGACTCTGTGACTGGGAAATGCCCCCCAGGTCCAGCACGGCCCCTTTGGGACACAGCAGCGGGCTGTTCCTAGCACGTGGAGCCCAGGTTGAGGCGGGCGCTGTGTGGGGTTGTGACGCGTAGAGGGGTGGGTGGTGCGGGGCCCCCTCCCCTGCCTTGGGTATGCAGAAGTCTTGTCTCTGGTGCGTGTGGGTACCAGTGCTTGTGTGGTGCCAGTGGGGCCCCCCTTTTGTTGGCCAAGAAAGAACCCTTCTTGGGGCTGCTGGGGGGATGCAGCTGCCCCCACGCCTGGCAGCTGGATGGGGCATGGGGCTCCACCCAACTGCTGACTCCCCAGGGGGAGTGCAGCCCTGAGCTCTTAGTGCCCCCCACCCCCTGCCCGTCTCACAGTCTTTCGAATGGTGTTCCCCAGCCAGCCCCTGCTGGGGCGCCCTGGCCTCTGCTGGCACCGAGAAGGCAGGCGGGGGGCATTCAGGGCTCCACCCTCCCCCCCCCACACACAGGCAGATGGCCACCGGCGTGGCTGGCCTGGGGCTGCTGTGTCCCCCGTCCCCCACTGGACCAGGCTGAAGCGAATACTTGTGCGGATGGCTTGACCTGTTGTCGCCACCCAGACCAAACCGGAAGCAGCCGGCTGTTGCCTTTGGGCCAGGGCCTGCAGCTGAGGCCGCCATGGCCAGCCTGTTCTCGGCCTTCTGGGGGGCCTCGGGCAGCTCCCAGCTCTGGGTGGTCCCCACAAGACACTGGCCAGGGCCAGAGGGCTGGAGGTCAGGCCAGGCGGCGCCCCTCTGACTGTGGGGTCCTCACAGGGGCAGTCCAGGAGCTGTGGGTCCCTGTGGGGCGAGGGCTCCCTCCGATGCTTCCGGGGATGAGTGTGGCCCTTCCGGTTGGCAGGTCACGCTGGGTACTGGGTATGTGCGGCCAGCTTCGGTGGGTCGGGCAGAATTAGGCCTGGCCAGGCAGCCAGGGACTGGTGTGGCCAGCGCAGGCAGCTGGGCCCCCAAATCTAGGCCACGCATCGGCAGAATGACAAGTGATGGCGCAACCCGCCCAGCTGGGTCTGAAGGAGGCTGCCTGGGGGACCACCCACCCCCGCCCCGGCCCCAAGCCCAGGCCACCCGCCTGCATGCATTGTCTGGCCCTGGCAGGAGGCCTGGGGGTGATGGTCCTTGGGTCACAGGCTTTGGTGGCCCTCGGGAACTGGGGAACTACTGGGCAGGGGGAGGGGGCCAGGGCCACCTGCACATCTGCCCCTGTGGGTGGGCCCCCACCCCAGCTTCTCAGCCCCCGGGGAGGGGCCGGGGCTGCGGACCAGCTCTGTGGCACCAGCTCCAGTGCTTCCGCCTGTGGCTCTCGCAGCTTCCTGCCCCCAGCCTGGTCCTCGTCTATGAGGGGGTCCCACTCCCAGCGCCCGGCGCTTGGACCCACCTGGCTGGCCCCGGTGTCACGTTGTACTTTGCTCTTGTCTGTGTGTTTTTCGTGGTGACCACTGTGGAGCTTACCCAGGAGCCGCAGGATGCAGAACCCTACCCTGCCAGGGAGCCCCCGCCCCACCTGTCACCTCGCGCTGCCCCCGGCTTTGTCCACACGGCCGTCTGACCCTGCGCCTCCTTTCTCGTCCGTTCTGTTCCCTTGCTGTCCCTCTGAACTGCCTCAGGCACATATGGGCTGTGGGGGCTGCTGAGAGGGACCCCTCCTGGGGTGCCTCTGCACGGCCAGGGGGCTGGCTAGCCACCCTGGTGCCCCCTCTGAGCTCCATCTCAGCCGGGGGCCAGCAAAGGGCAGCCTGTCCCCTTCGTCCCTAGCACCTGTGGCCGTGGCGCCACCGGTGAGCCAAGCATGGATTTTGTGTTTCAAAGCAGTTGAACAAATCAGAAGGGAGAGTCGCACTCTGTGGCGTTTTGAGATTGGAATTCTCCGTGTCCACAAGTGAAGCTTTGCGGTGGCGTGGCCCTGGGTTGGCTACAGCTTGTGTGGGGACAGCGGCTGCGACACCGACGCAGACCCAAGTCCTTGGCACAGAGACCGGCTGGCAAAGCTGAAGATAGAGACCTCTGGCCCTTTTGGGGCTCAGCTCCAGCCCCTGGTCTGGTGGGACCCTAGATCTGGGTCAGGGCCGCTGAGGCCTCCACTGCTGTGTCTGTAAAGGTGCCGGGTTTGGGGGTGCCTGCCTCATGGTCGCGGGTCTCGCCTGCAGAGGTCCCAGGCCTGGAGCCCGGCCAGCAGGAGCAGTTGGTCTTCGGCAGCGGGGACGCGGTGGAGCTGAGCTGTCCCCCGCCCGGGGGTGGTCCTGTGGGGCCCACGGTCTGGGTCAAGGATGGCGCAGGGCTGGCGCCCTCGGACCGCGTCCTGGTGGGGCCCCAGCGGCTGCTGGTGCTGAATGCCTCACAGGAGGACTCCGGGGCCTACAGCTGCCGGCAGCGCCTCACGCAGCGCGTCCTGTGCCGCTTCAGCGTGCGGGTGGCAGGTGAGCTTGGGGCCGGCCCGCTGCGGGAGGGAGTGGGCGCTGGGCTGCTTGAGTCCCCGCGAGGGCCAGGAGCCGCTGGGTGTCTCAGCCATGTGGCTGCAGCACTCCTGCCCCAAGGGTCATTGGTGGAGAGGAAGGTGCCCCCAGGAAGAGCTGCCCGAATGGGAGACCCTGTCCCACCTGGGAGGGGCACCCGGGGGCCTCCTGGGGCAGGTTGGGCACTGGAAGCGGCTGTCTTTGCCTTGTAGACGTTCCATCTTCAGGAGATGACGAAGACGGGGAGGACGAGGCTGAGGACACAGGTGCGGACACAGGTGGAGCAGGGTCCGGGCTTCGGGCCGGCCGGGGTGGGGCCTGCTGCCACCGCCAAGCCCTGCCCTCCACAAGCAGCTAAGGGACCGAGGTCCCTGGGGTCACCCCGAAGGTCAGGTCCCCTCAGGATGCAGGAGGGGCTGGGCCACTGAGATGGCTCTGGACGCCCGGCACTGGGCATGTGAAGGGACATCCGTGTTGCTGATAGGGAAACTGAGGCACAGGGCCCTGGGGGTTCCAGGAGCAGGAGGAGGCCAGGACTGGCCTGTGGGGCTCTGGTGCTGGCTGTGGGTGAGGTGGGTGCTGCGGGCGTGAGCGCAGCAGGGCGGAGCACTTGGGTGGCTGCCATGGGGTGGATGGACCCAGGGTGAGGGCACAAGGGACACCTGGCCACAACCCGTGGCGGGAGGGTGGGCTGCGGCTGCGGGAGCACAGTCGGGAATGCTACCCGGTGTCCTGAACTGGAATGGTGGAGGGGAACTTTGCCCACTTGGAGGGCGGGGAGGTGGGCTTCTGGTTTTGGAGGAAGCTTGAGGTGAGTGCGTGCAGGGGAGGGTCATTGTGGCACAGATGTGGGGGTAGTTACGACAGGACTAGTGGTGTGTGGGCCGGGGGGCTGGGTCCCTGGGCCGGTGGGATGAGTGGGTGAGGAGGGGAGGCTAAGTCCATGAGAGACAGCTGGGGTAACTCCCCCTGGGGGTCTCAAGGAGGCCCGGGAGGGAGATCAGCACCACCGGCTGTCTCTTCCCAGCATTTGTCCACACTGCGTCTTGCAGTGCCCCCGATGGGCAGTGTCCCTGGTGGGCATGTCCCTGCAGGGGGGTGACAGTGAGGTCACCAAGGGGAGGGCTGCTTCCCTCCTGGAGGATGCCAGCCCAGCCTTGCCTGGAGTCCCAGTAGGAAGGCAGCCCCAGCCCCAGCCTCAAGGAAGGAGAAAAACCAGCTGGGCTGTGGGGGGCGCGGTGGGAGCCCCGAATGCCGAGGTGGGATGAGCCAGGGTCTCCAGAGTGTCACCACCTCTGTGTGCCCACCGGATCAGGAGCGCTGCAGAGGGTGGCCTGGGGGCTCTGATTCCCGTGGGCCCACGCAGCCTGGCTGCCTCCAGGGCTCCTGGTTTTTCAGGGGACTGGGACCCCTCTCCTGGTGAACTGCTCCCGGGTCCTGGCTTATCCATGAGACAAGCCAGGCGGGCCTGGCCCCTGGCGCGCCTCTCTGGGCAGGTGGGCTCCCTGGACAACACCCTGTGCCCCACGGCTTCACAGGCCCAGGCAGAGCACCCTTCAGGGGAGGGGGGGGGACACATGGCCCAGCTCTGAGAAAGCCCCGGGGTGGGGACATGGTATGGACGCTCCTGGGAGCCTCATCCCACTCTCTCCCTACAAAGGAGGGGAAACTGAGGCTGGGGTGGGCAGGGGCAGCTTTGGGTAGGGGGCTGGTCAGAGTGGGCTCTGCTCCCACTTGGATTATGGCCTTCACGGGCACCTCGGCCAGCAGGGGCCCCTTACTGGACTCGGCCCGAGCGGATGGACAAGAAGCTGCTGGCCGTACCGGCTGCCAACACCGTCCGCTTCCGCTGCCCGGCCGCTGGCAACCCCACCCCGTCCATCTCCTGGCTGAAGAACGGCAAGGAGTTCCGTGGCGAGCACCGCATTGGAGGCATCAAGGTGGGTGCGGGGGTGGCCCTGGGCCTGGCGGGCACGTCGGTTCCCTCTGCTCACCCGTGGCCCGCTGCAGCTGCGGCACCAGCAGTGGAGCCTGGTCATGGAGAGCGTGGTGCCCTCGGACCGCGGCAACTACACCTGCGTGGTGGAGAACAAGTACGGCAGCATCCGGCAGACGTACACGCTGGACGTGCTGGGTGAGGGCCTGGGGCCGCAGGGGGCGGGCCTCGCAGCCCCGTGGGGGCGGCCCCTGAGCGCCATCTGCCCCCACAGAGCGCTCCCCGCACCGGCCCATCCTGCAGGCGGGGCTGCCGGCCAACCAGACGGCAGTGCTGGGCAGCGACGTGGAGTTCCACTGCAAGGTGTACAGCGACGCACAGCCCCACATCCAGTGGCTCAAGCACGTGGAGGTGAACGGCAGCAAGCTGGGCCCCGACGGCACACCCTACGTCACCGTGCTCAAGGTGAGCTGCTGCTGGGGCTCCCAGGCTGGGGCCTGCGTGAGGATTCGGGCCTCAGGGTGGGAGCTTCAGGGGAAGAAGCTGTGGGGATGCTTGTGGGGCCAAGTCTCAGCCACCTGACACCTCGGGGCCACAGGTGGCTGTGGCGGGACGCGTTTCCACGTCTGTGGAGGGCCCACCAGGGCCACTGGAGCCCCCGACATGGAGCCGCCGGCAGGGACCTCTTAGGGGTGGGCGAAGCTCAGGCAGCGACGGTGACCCAGGACAGGGCAGTGGCCAAGCCCTCCAGGCCCCCTCTGGACCTCAGAGGCGGTGGCCACGCCCCAAGCTGGCTGATTAGCTGTTGTCAGCTGTGTGCAGTGGGACCAGGCTCACTGCCGGCCTCCCGAAGCCATTAGCTTTGTTCCCATGGCTGCCTGGCGGGGGCCACTGAGTTGGGACATTGCGACACTCAAAGCCCAGAGAGAAACCTCTGCAGCCAGGAGACGGTCTAATGGCGGTGGGGAGCGGGTGTGGGGCAAGGGTGGAGTCCAGCTCCGGCCTGGAGAGAAATACCTGTTCAGAGAGGAGAAGGTCTGATGGGCGGGGAGCCGGCGTGGGGCGAGGGCGGAGTTCAGACCCCGCTTGGAGAGACCGCCCTGGGCCCTGTCCAGGGTACAGGTTCTGCAAGACCGCGGGGGAGGG
Organism: Plecturocebus donacophilus; assembly: GCA_004027715.1. NCBI lineage: Eukaryota > Metazoa > Chordata > Mammalia > Primates > Pitheciidae > Plecturocebus > Plecturocebus donacophilus. Next base: position 42,023 of record PVKP010016474.1, read on the forward strand.
CAGGCCAGTGGCCCCGGCTGAGGGTCTGGCTGGGTTGCTGGGATGGAGGCAGAGACGTGCATCCTGTGAAACCACAGCCTCCGTGGAATGCCTGCATGCCTCCTCCGGACAGCTGTCGCGGCCTGCCAGCCCAGCCTCCATCTACCTTGGGGGTCTCCCGCCTCCTGCCCCGTGCCCGGCGGGGCTGCCTCGGGGGCGTGCCTGAGCCGGGTCTCTTGTCCCCGCAGTCCTGGATCAGTGAGAGTGTGGAGGCCGACGTGCGCCTCCGCCTGGCCAATGTGTCGGAGCGGGACGGGGGCGAGTACCTCTGTCGAGCCACCAATTTCATAGGCGTGGCCGAGAAGGCCTTTTGGCTGAGCGTTCGCGGGCCCCGAGCAGGTAACGACTCTGTCCCATGCCGGCCGGTACAAGAGCTCCAGCTCCATGGCCCTGGCCGCGCGCCCCGCACGCCCCGCACGCCCGGCCCTGCTCGCTCCTGCCCCCGGCTCGCGCTCCACTCAACGGCCACCTCAGCGAGGCTGGCAGCTCTGGCCGCCACGGTCACCTTCCGCTTCGGTGACCTTCCGCTTCGGTCCTGTGGCCTGTGCCAACCTTTCCCGCACGACTGCGCTCCCCCTCTCCAGGGGCCTGGTGCCTGCCCGGCCCAGCCCAGCCCAGCGCCGTCTGGGAGCGCCCCCTTCCGCCTCCCTCCCACCGGCCGCTGCCCGCTCGCTTCTGCAGCCTGTGTCCGCGTGTCCGTCCTCCACCCGAACCCGCCCGGCTCTGTGCTCACCCGCATGCTGCCTGCCCGCCCGCCTGCCGCTCACCTGGGACAGAGGACTCGCCGGTGGAGGGGCCTGGCTTCGGGCTTGGTGCCGGTGCACCAGGCGGAGGGCCGCGCGGTGGCGGCCGACGGCCGACTTGGTGGCCGAGGAGTCGGTGGTGGCGGCGTTTTCCTTGCAGCGGCTGGATCCTGCCGTGTGGACTCTGCGGTGCCTGCAGGCCGGTGCTGGCGCTCGCCTATCGCTCTGCTCTCTCTTTGTAGACGGCGGGCGCTAACACCACCGACAAGGAGCTAGAGGTTCTGTCCTTGCACAACGTCACCTTTGAAGACGCCGGGGAGTACACCTGCCTGGCGGGCAATTCTATTGGCTTTTCCCATCACTCTGCGTGGCTGGTGGTGCTGCCAGGTACCGGCTTCTGCGGCTGCTGCTGCGCACTGTCTGGGACGCTGGCCTGGGACACGCCAGAGCCTCCAGGACGGAAGGGAACCCTGTGGCTCATGGCCGCCCCACTCCTCCATCCCTCACACTGGACCCTGTGCCCGGTGTGAGGACAGAGTCGGCTCAACCAAGCCCAGTCCTGGTCCCAGAGGGGCCCCCTCAGCCCCCTTCCCATCCGGGTCCCCAAAGGCCCCTCCTGTGGCTCTGGTGTCCCCCGGGTGCCTGGTGGCGGTGTGGGGCTGGCTGGCTCTGCTGGGTGCCTCCTCTCCAGGGTCTGGCTCTCCTGACTCATCGGTGTTTCTGACCACAAGACCCCCCCCAGACAAGGGGGATGCTGAGGTTCGGAGCCCCCTCCTGCTCCAGTGGTGCCTGTGGCTCTGGGCCAGGGGCACCCATGGGGCCTGGGGGGCCAGGCCAGGCCTCAACGCCTGTGTCTTTGCAGCTGAGGAGGAGCTGGCAGAGGCCAACGAGGCGGGCAGCGTGTACGCTGGCATCCTCAGCTATGGGGTGGGCTTCTTCCTGTTCATCCTGGTGGTGGCGGCTGTGACGCTCTGCCGCCTGCGCAGCCCCCCCAAGAAAGGCCTGAGCTCCCCCACCGTCCACAAGATCTCCCGCTTCCCGCTCAAGCGACAGGTAACAGAAAGTAGATACCAGGTTCCGAGCTGCCTGCCCCCCGGCCTCCGGAGCCCCCTTGGCCTCTGCTGGTCCCGGGCTGTGCAGCGCCCTCTGCAGCCGGGCGGGCTCACCTCCCTTTGTCTCTGGTCACTTTAGAGCCCAGGGTACTTTGGGGCACGAAATGTTCTAATAGTCTTCTTTCAACGCTGGTGGAAGTCAGAGCACCCCCCTTCCAGCCCACAGCGACCCCCGGCTGCACCCCCACACCCTGTCCTCCACGCGGCGCCAACCTGCCCCTGCCGACCCAAGCAGGTGTCCCTGGAGTCCAACGCGTCCATGAGCTCCAACACGCCGCTGGTGCGAATCGCAAGGCTGTCCTCGGGGGAGGGCCCGGCGCTGGCCAACGTCTCTGAGCTTGAGCTGCCCGCCGACCCCAAATGGGAGCTGTCTCGGGCCCGGTCAGTGGAGCTGAGGGCCAGCATGGGCTGTGAGGGGTTCAGTGGTGGGAGTGAAACACCAGGCTGGGTTCGGGGCCATCAAGGACGTGGAGGATGTTGGAGACATGCCTCTCTCTGGAGATGCTCCTGGGAGGGGTTCATGGCAGGGACTGCCCCTCTCAAGGTGCGCTGTCCGGAGAGGCAGCAGGGACGGGAGGCCGTGGGTGACAGTCTTCATCCTCATGAGCAGGCTGCAGGGTGAGCATGGAGGGCTTCCTGGAGGTGGGGGCTCTGGGCCTCAAGGGCTGGGCCAGGCTGGGGTGGGGACTGTGGCGGACTGCGAGTGGGCGAGCTTGTATGCTCATGGGTCTCTCTGCTCTGCTGCCAGGCTGACCCTGGGCAAGCCCCTCGGGGAGGGCTGCTTCGGCCAGGTGGTCATGGCGGAGGCCATTGGCATCGACAAGGACCGGGCCGCCAAACCCGTCACCGTAGCTGTGAAGATGCTGAAAGGTGAGGAGAGGGCGGCCAGGGGCGCAGGGCAGGGCTGGGGGCGCCACCACCTAACACAGACCTCCCTCCTTGCCCAGACGATGCCACTGACAAGGACCTGTCGGACCTGGTGTCGGAGATGGAGATGATGAAGATGATCGGGAAGCACAAGAACATCATCAACCTGCTGGGCGCCTGCACGCAGGGCGGTAGGTGTGGGCCGGCGGCCGAGGTGCGGGGCGGGCGGCCCTCCGGGGCCTGGCAGCCCCTCTGAGGAGCCCGTGCCCCCAGGGCCCCTATACGTGCTGGTGGAGTACGCTGCCAAGGGCAACCTGCGGGAGTTCCTGCGGGCGCGGCGGCCCCCCGGCCTGGACTACTCCTTCGACACCTGCAAGCCGCCCGAGGAGCAGCTCACCTTCAAGGACCTGGTGTCCTGTGCCTACCAGGTGGCCCGGGGCATGGAGTACCTGGCCTCCCAGAAGGTGAGCAGGGCAGCAGGTGCGGGTGGAGCGGGCTGGGCACGGACGGCTGTGCCATCCTGGGAGCAACGGGAGTGGTGTCGCGGCGTCAGCCTGCCCTCGCCCCTTCCCAGTGCATCCACAGGGACCTGGCCGCCCGCAACGTGCTGGTGACCGAGGACAATGTGATGAAGATCGCCGACTTCGGGCTGGCCCGAGACGTGCACAACCTCGACTACTACAAGAAGACCACCAACGTGAGCCCAGCCCTCAGGGTGGGGGCGGGCGTGCCGGGGGCGCCTGGTGCCAACACTGCCTTCCCACCCCTCCCAGGGCCGGCTGCCCGTGAAGTGGATGGCACCTGAGGCCTTGTTTGACCGCGTCTACACCCACCAGAGTGACGTGTACGTGTCCTGCAGACCCCGGCCTCGGGTGGAGGCGGGAACTGGGCAGAGCTCGGACCCAGCTGCAGCCCCACGCCTGTGCCCTGGGGCTCTTGGGCCTGGTCTCTACCCCTCCCGGGGGCAGCAGCGCAGCCCTGGCCTGCTCCCCTGGTGCCCACCCTGGTGTCTGTCCTGGAGAGGTCTCAGGACAGTCGGACCTTGTGTCTCCTTGCAGCTGGTCCTTTGGGGTCCTGCTCTGGGAGATCTTCACACTGGGGGGCTCCCCGTACCCCGGCATCCCTGTGGAGGAGCTCTTCAAGCTTCTGAAGGAGGGCCACCGCATGGACAGGCCCGCCAACTGCACGCACGACCTGTGAGCGGCGCCCCGTCCTCTGCTGGGTCCTCCGGGGTGCGGGGGGGATGGGGCCCTCTGGGGCTGGGCGGGGGAGGGACTGGCAGCCTGAGGCTGTTCTGGGTAAGGTGGGAAGCGTGGCGGGGTCCATGCCTGAGCGCCCTGCCTGCAGGTACATGATCATGAGGGAGTGCTGGCACGCTGCGCCCTCCCAGAGGCCCACCTTCAAGCAGCTGGTGGAGGACCTGGACCGCGTCCTCACTGTGACGTCCACCGACGTGAGTGCTGGCTCTGGGCTGGTGCCGCTCCCCTACGCCCCCTGCACCACCCCGGCCATCCTGCCCCAGAATGCTGAGGTGCGGGGCGGGCCTCTGGGACGCAGCCTGGGCACAGCGGTGGCCGTGGCCGTGGGAAGAGGGCCTTGTGGGACCGCGCTCACCCTGCCTTCTGCGGCAGGAGTACCTGGACCTGTCGGCGCCCTTCGAGCAGTACTCCCCCGGCGGCCAGGACACCCCCAGCTCCAGCTCCTCAGGGGACGACTCTGTGTTCGCCCACGACCTGCTGCCCCCGGCCCCGCCCAGCAGTGGGGGCCCGCGGACGTGAAGGGCCACCGGTCCCCAACAATGTGAGGGGGTCCCTAGCAGCCCACCCTGCTGCTGGTGCACAGCCACTCCCCAGCACGAGACTCAGTCCAGAGCGACAGACGGCCACACAGAGCTTTGGTCTTTGTGCGTGTGTGTGTGTGTGCGTGTGTGTGTGCGTGTGCATCTTGTGGTCTCCGGGTGCAGAGGTCCCCTGGGTGTCCCCGCTGCTGTGCAATGGCCTCCTGACTGGTGCCGCAGCACCGAGGGGCCTTTGTTCTGGGGTGACCCAGTGCGGAATGTAGGTGGGCCCATCCTGTGGGACCCCCGTGGGGCAGGGAGCTGGGCCTGACGGGACGCCGGCCTCTGCCCTTGCACCGCGGGCCATCACAGGGTGGGCTTCCGGCCCTCCCACACCCAAAGCTGAGCCTGCAGGGAAGCCCCACGTGCCGAGCACCTTGTGCCTGGGGGTGTTAGTGGCACTGCCCCCACCTCCAGGCTTTCCTCGTTCCCACCCTGCCCCTCAGAGACTGAAATTACGGGTACCTGAAGGTGGGAGCCTTTACCTTTTATCCAAAAGGTTTATTCCAGAAACGAGTGTACATTTCTATAAATAGATGCTGTGTATATGGTATGTATACATACATATATATAAAATATATGGAAGAGAAGGCTAGTACAATGGGGGCCACGGCCCTGGGGGCGCAGGAGGCAGACGTGGCCCCGGGCCGTGGGGGAGGCCTCGGGTCTCGCACGTGCAAGCAGAGGAGCAGGGCCCTTTCTGGCACCGCAGTTTTGTTTTAAAAATTGTACCTGGACCTGTATATTTGTAAAGCTATTTATGGGCCCCTGGCACCCTTGTTCCTACACCCCAACACTTGTAGCATTTAGCCAGCTACATGGCGGAGAGTGTTCATGTTTAAGTTATTAACAGCCGAGAAGGTTGATCCCGCTTGTAGAGGGCGGGCGAGAATGTGCGTCCAGCCTGCCCCGGGGCTGCAGGACCCTCTGAGCCCGACAGGCGGTTCATAGTTGGAGGGGATTCCGGTGGGGATATTTTCTTTGCTTTGTCCTCCTTTTGCAGGAGAATTAGATTTCTATAGGATTTTTTTTAGGAGATTTATTTTTTGGACTTCAAAGCAAGCTGGTATTTTCATACAAATTCCTCTAATTGCTGCGCGTCCCAGGCGGGGAGGCGGCTTCCAGGGAGGGGCCGGCCCTGCGTGCAGGTTCAGATGTTATTAGATGTTACAAGTTTATATATATCTATATATATAATTTATTGAGTTTTTACAAGATGTAGACTTAACACTTCTTACGCAATGCTTCTAGAGTTTTATAGCCCAGACCGCCACCTTTCCAAGCTTGGAGGGAAGCCGTGAATTCAGCTGGTCTTTCTGTTCTGTTGCTGGGCTGAGTCTGGGCGGCTGTCCCTTGCTTACCTGCAGGGCCGTGGCTCAGGGTGGTCTCCTGGGGCCCAGTGCATGGTGGCCAGAGGTGTCACCCAAACCGGCAGGTGTGATTTTTGTTAACCCATCGACGAACTTTCCAA
>PVKP010016475.1:0-48089 GCA_004027715.1 Plecturocebus donacophilus
CATAAAAAGTAATAAATTAATAGTATTTATAGTGACCTGGGTGACATTGGAGACTATTATTCTAAGTGAAGTAACTCAGGAATGGAAAACCAAACATCGTATGTTCTCACTGATATGTGAGAGCTAAGCTATGAGGACGCAAATGCATAAGAATGATACAAGGGACTTTGGGGACTTGCGGGGAAGGGTGAGGGAAGGAAAGGATAAAAAACTACAAATATGGTGTAGTGTATACTGCCTGGGTGATGGGTGCACCCAAATCTCACAAATCACCATTAAACAATTTATGTAACCAGGTACCACCTGTACCCCAATAACTTATTTAAAAATTTTTTTGATTAGAAAATAAAAGTTTATAGATTAAAAAAAATTTCATTGTTGGCTTTTAGATAACATCTTTATTGATGATCTGAGGAAAGGGTAATCATTTTGTCAAATTTCTATGTTATTCAGTTAGTAACTATTCTAAAAAAAGATGGAGGATAATAAAGTGATACTAGTAGATTAGAGAAGCCAAATATTCTACCAGGAAAGGTAAATAATAGACACATTTACTATATAAAGCATCATTCTCTTATGAACAAAAATTCAAAAGAAAAATACCAAAGCATTTTAAATTAACTTGATTTAAAGCAAAAGATGGAGAAAGTCCTAGCTAGAGCAATAAGATAAGAGAAAGAAAGAAAGAAAAGGCATTCACATTGGAAAGGAAGAAGTCAAATTATCCTTGCTTTCAAATGATATGATCTTATATCTGGAAAAATCTAAAGACTCCACCAAAAAAAATATTAAATCCAATGAACAAATTCAGTGAAGTTGCAGGATAAAAAAATCAACATACAAAAATCAGTAGCATTTCTATATGCCAACACCAAGCAATCTGAAAAAAGAATCAAGAAAGTAATCCTATTTACAAAGCTACAAATAAAATTAAATATCTATGAATAAAGTTAACCAAAGAAATAGAATATCTCCACAATCAAAACTAAAAAACATGCAGGAAGAAACTAAAGAGGACACCAAAGAAAATTCTATGTTCATGGATTGACATAATTACTATTATTAAAATGTCCATACTACCCAAAGCAATTGTGAACCCAGAAACTCTGAGACAGATCTCAGTTAATTTAAAAAATTTATTTTTGCCAAGGTTGAGGACCTACCCATGACACAGCCTCAGGTAGTTCTGACAACATGTGCCCAAGGTAGTTGGGCACAGCTTGGTTTTATACACTTTAGGGAGACATGAGACCTCAATCAATATATATATATAAGAACATTGGTTCAGTCTGGAAAGGCCGGACAACTTGAAGTGAAGGCAGGAAGACTTGACATGGGGAGGGAGCTTCCAGGTCACAGACAGGTGAGAGACAAATGGTTGCATTCTTTTGAGTTTCTGATTAAACTTTCCAAAGGAGGCAATCAGATGTGCATCTATTTCAGTGAGCAGAAGGATACTTTGAATAGAATGAGAGGCAGGTTTGCCGTAAGAAGTTTCCACCTTGAGTTTTTTAAAAATAATTTTTGGGCCCAAAGATATCTTCCTTTCACACAATCTACAGATTCAATGCAATCTTTACCAAAATACCAATGACATTCCTCACAGAAATTTTTTAAAAAGTGCTAAAATGTATATAGAACCACAAAAGACCCAGAATAACCAAAGCTAACTTGAGCAAAAGGAACAAAGTTGGAGGAATCACATTACCTGATTTCAAATTATACTACTGAGTTATAGCAACCAAAACAGCATGGTACTGTCATAAAAACAGACACATAGACCAATGGAACACAATAGAGATCCCAGAAATAAATTTATACAACTACAGTGAACTCATCTACAAAGGTGCCAAAAACAGACACTGGGAAAAGGAGAGTCTGTTCAATAAACAGATTGGGGAAAACTGGATGTCCATATGCAGAAGAATGAAACTAGGCCTCTAGCTCTCAACATATACAAAAAAATCAAATCAAAATGGATCAAAGACTTAAATCTAAGACCTCAAACTATGAAACTACTACAAGAAAACATTGTGGAAATTGTCCAGGACATTGGACTGGGCAAAGACTTGTTAAGTAGTATGCCACAGGCATGGGCAACTGAAGGGAAAATGGACAATTGGGATCACATCAAGTTAGAAAGCTTCTGCACAGCAATGGAAACAATCAACAAAGTGAAGAGAAAACCCACCCAGAATGGGAGAAAACATTTTCAAACTATCCATCTGACAAAGGATTAATTATCAGAATATAGAAGAAGCTCAAACCAATTGAAAAGGAAAAAATCCAATAATCTGATTAAACAATGGTCAAAAGATCTGAATAGACATGTCTCAGAAAAAGACATACAAATGGCAAACAGGCATATGAAAAGGTGCTCAACATATATCATCAGAAAAATGCAAGTCAAAACAATAACAACAACCACAAAGAAAGAAATAAAAAGAAAAAAAGAAAAATGCAAGTCAAGACTATGGTGAGATAACTTCTCACCCCAATTAAAATTGCTTTTATCCTAAAAACAGGCAATAACAAATGCTGGTGAGGATGTGGAGAAAAAAGAACTCTTGTATACTGTTCATAGGAATTTAAATTAATAGAACCACTGTGGAGAACGGGTTGCAGCTTTCTCAAAAAAATAAAAATAGAACAAACATGATTTATCAATCCCACTACTAGGTATATATCTAAAAGAAAGGAAATCAGAGATATCTGCATTTCATGTTTATTGCAGCGCTATTCACAATAGCCAAGATGTGGAAGCAACTTAAGTGTCTATCAACAGATGAATGGATAAAGAAAATGTGGTACATACGCAAAATGGAGTCCTATTCAGCCATAAAAAACAAAGGGATCCTGTCATTTTCAGTAACAGGAATGTAACTGAAAGTCAATATGTTAAGAGAAATGAGCCAGTCATAGAAAGACACACTTCACATGTTCTCACTTATTTGTGGAGCTAAAAACAAAATTAAAACAACTGAAGCCATGGAGATAGAGAAGAATGATGGTTATAAGAGGCGGGGAAGTGTAGTTGGGGAGAGGGAGGGTGGATGGCTAATGGGTACAAAAATATAGTTAGAATAAGGTCTAGTGTCTGAAAGTGTAACAAGGTGACTACAGTCTCTTGTATGTTTAAAAATAACTAAAAGAGTATATATTGGATTGTTTGTAACACAAAGAAAGGATAAATGCTTGAGGTAATATACCCCATTTACACTGATGTGATTATTATGCCTTGAATGACTGTATAACAATATCTCATGTACCCCACACATATATATATAACTACCATGAAACCACAAAAATTAAAAATTAAAAATAATATAAGAATGTTTGACAGGGAAAACATTAATTAATTTACGGGTAGGTAAATGGGCAAAAATATGAAAAGTCGTTTCCAAAAATTGGCATATAATTAGTAAAATAACATGATAACATGTTCAATGTATTTGACAATATTCATTTGAAAAATGTTCAAGTAAAATAAGACATCAAAAATTTTAAAATACATTAAATGTCATTTTGTCTATTCGATGTTGTCTATTGGCGCTAGATTTTACTAAAAGTAATTTTATAGTAGATAGCAAAACATATCAAATATTAAAATGTTCACACCCTTGACCAGATCATTAAATGTCTAGAAATATCTCTTTTTTATTTCCTCCAACTTTTATTTTAATCTCCAGGGTACATGTGCACGGTTTGCAGGTTTATTACATAGGTAAACATGTGCCATGATGGTTTGCTGCACAGAGCAACATGTCACCTGGGTATTAAGCCCAGCATGCATGCATTAGCTATTTTTCCTGATGCTCTCTCTACCTCCACCTTTCCAACAAGCGCCAGTGTATGTTGTTCCCCCCACTGACCCCATGTCCCTGTGTTCTCATTGTTCAGCTCCCACTTACAAGTGAGAACATGCAGTGTTTGGTTTTATTTGTGCATTAGTTTGCTGAGGATGATGGCTTCCAGCTCCTTCTGTGTCCCTGCAAAGAACATGATCTTGTTCATTTCTGTGGTCGCATAGTATTCCATGGTATGTATGTACCATATTTTCTTTATCCAGTCTATCATTGGTGGGCATTTGGGTTGATTCAGTGCCTTTGCTATTGTGAAGCAATAGTGATAGACATTTTGGTTGATTCCATGTTTTTGCTATTGGGAATAGTGCTGCATTGAATATATATGTGAATGTATCTTTATAACAAAATAAGTTATATTCCTTTGGATATATACCCAGTAATGGGATTGCTGGGTTAAATGATATTTCCAGTTCTAGATATATGAGGAATTGCCACATTCCCTTCCACAATGGTTCAACTAATTTACATTCCCACCAACAGTGTAAAAACATTCCTATTTCTCCACAGCCTCACCAGCATCTGTTGTTTTTTGACTTTTTAATAATTGCCATTCTGGCACGAGATGGTATCTCATTATGGTTTTGATTTGTATAGAAATATATCTTTTTTTGGTTTTCATTTTGCAGGTTTGTTACATGTGTCATAGGGCTGGTTCACTGCATCCATTGCCCCATCATCTACATTAGTTACTTCTCCTAATGCTATCCCTCCCCAATCCCCTCATCCCCTGCTATTCATCCCCTATCCCCCAAACCCCCAGGCCCTGATGTGTGATGTTCCCCTCCTTGTGTCCACGTGTTCTCATTGTTCAACACCCACTTATGAGTGAGAACATGCAGTGTTTGGTTTTCTGTTCTGTGTCAGTTTGCTGAGAATGATGGCTTCCAGTTTCATCCATGCCCCTGCAAGGGACATGAACTCATCCTTTTTTATGGCTGCATAGTATTCCTCGAGGATCTAGAAATAGAAATATCATTTGACCCAGCAATTGCATCACTGGGTATATACCCAAAGCATTATAAATCATTCTATTATAAAGACACGTGCACAGGTATGTTTACTGCGGCACTGTTCACAATAGCAAAGACTTGGAACCAAGCCAAATGCCTCTCAATGATAGACTGAATAAATAAATATGTTTTAAGAAAATAATCTGAAATACAAATACTTTATGTAAAAATAAATAAATGCATACATAAAACAGAGGATGGAATGATAAGGTTATTTTTATTTGTGCTTATGATGCCACAGTTCTCTCAAAATAGCTCTTTTATTGCAACAAGTGAAGTCTAGCCTCAGCCAATACAAAGTTTCAACGAATTGTGAGCAAATAAAGATGCAGTTATGCATCGTGATTCTGTTTCATTTGTCCATAAACATGAGTGGATTTGTCCATGTTGTTTTTTTTAATTCTAAATAAAAAATTTTAACAGAGAACTAAATTTTATTTAACCAGTAACGATGACTTACTCTCCCTTAATTAATATCACCCCATCTATACTTTTCTTTTTTATTCTCAATCTCATTTATTTTGAAGGCTGATCATTTGGTAGCTCCACAAAATAGACCCTAATAAGTGAGCCTCATGCAGAAGGATGATTGCAGTGACTTATCCAAGGTGTCTTAGCAGGTAGATGGTAGCTGTCAGTCAATATTCGTAGTGCTACTCCAGTGCTCTGTTCACGAAACCACACTGTACATAGCTACACTATTTGTAGCTTTAACATATTTGAACTACTTGATCACTGACATTAAAAACATGTTCTTTTTTAGATTCTGTGTCTAGCTATGCCCAGAACATTTGTAGACTCAGAATTTTGAGGCAATATTTTATAAGATATTTTATGGTGTATTATTATTTTATATTTAATTGGGCCAGCCACAGTGGCTCATGCCTATAATCCTAGCACTTTGGGAGGCCAAGGTGGGTAGATCACCTGAGATCAGGAGTTCGAGACCAGCCTGACCAACATGGAGAATTTTTAGTCTCTACTAAAAATACAAAATTAGCTAAACGCCGCAGTACATGCCTGTAGTCCCAGCTACTCAGGAGGCTGAGGCAGGAGAATCGCTTGAACCCAGGAAGTGGAGGTTGTAGTGAGCTGAGATCATGCCGTTGCACTCCAGCCTGGGCAATTAAAGCAAAACTCTGTCTCAAAAAAAAAAAAGAAAGAAAGAAAGAAAGAAAAATGAAGCATACTCAATATTTGGAGGAACTAGTAAAAAAAAAGGTGATACAAGAAAATGGTGTTACTTTTCTCTCTCTCTCTCTGTGTGTGTGTGTGTGTGTGTGTGTGTGCGTGCGTGTGCGTGTGTGTGTGTGTGTCTTAGGAATCAGCAGAACAAAGCAACTTAGGATATATGTTCTTGGAATATATTTTTTTGCTCAGAAAATATTCTACTAATAGATGCACATGCTTTTGTGATATCCATCTAGCTAAATGGGACAGGATTCCAGATTCTGTAATGCCCATGCAGGGTCTCAGGACTAGAGAATGAGAATATATAATAATTGTTCTCAATTGTGGTTGAACTTTAGAATTTTCAGAATAAATTCAAAGGAATTTTTAAAAATTTTAGTGTTTGAACTTTAACTGAAGCCAAACATCTTGCAGTGGAACATAGACATTAGTATTTCCAGAAAGCTTCCTAGAAGATTCTGTTGCACACTAAAGGTTAAGAACCACTGCCATAGGCAATATCTCTGGTAAAGGATATACCCTATACTACAATACAACCAATGCTTGCTACTAGCAGAGAGCCTTCTGTGTCTTACAAAAAAGCCTAAAGATGCATAAAAGATTTAAAAATCTCCTACTGACCTGGGTTAGAGGAGGACTGCCAGGCCTGTGCTACGTTCCGATCAGGAAGGGTGCAGAAGCCATTCAATGTAGCCTAATCCTAAACAGCTGGCTAGGTCAGTAGTTTCACCGAGAAGCGTAGATCTTCATTTTGAAAGCCCATTTGATCTGGCAACTCAGACAAGTTTTAGGGAAAAGCTCTTGAAATAACATTGATGGCTAATGAAGTGCTTTCTCAAGTTCAAAAGCAAAGCTAAGCTAACAGGCTCTAATTTTTCTGTTTTCTGGACAAACCTATACATGTATCTGTCCTTTTCTAATTAATTTGCATATGTAGCTCATCTCCCAACAAAATGCTAAAGCTGAAGAGTCCAGAATAATATGTTCACATATGCATCGCTTCTGATACTGGTCTCACATATACCTGCAGGATTCTAATTTCTGGAGATGACTGACTGATGACACATGGGAAGGTCAATGGCATTGAAAGAAGAATGTATCACTTACAGTTCCCAAGAGAAAAGGACATGTCACACCATGCAGGGCCATGGGGAAAACGCCAGGTTTATGTTTGCAAAGGTGACGGTGAAGTCTAGCCAGAGCCTTTATTGGGTTCCTGAAGTTTAGGCAAGGCAGGGCGGTGGACCCAGCTCAGGGCTGGCTAGTGTGGATAGTTTCAGTGGGTTCTGGGCTATAGGGATGGTCTCTAATTGCCTGGTAGCTGGCCCTGGAAGGACTCGGGACAGGAGGAATGTTGGCTTGGTGTGTGAGAGTTAGGTAAGGAGGTGGCTGCGGTTTCGGACCCAACACTGGGTGGTTTGCACACAAACGATGTGCTCCAGGCCAAGCCCTTTACTTTCTCTCAGAATTGGAAGCCCTGAAAGGGGCAGTCTCTACTCAGCTAACAAAACTTTTCAGATGTCAAAACATCATAAAGTACAGAAAATAAGAGACAATAAAATGCTTCCCTATAGACAAATAAGTTGTGTGAATTGAAGGGTGCTGGGGCATCAGACTGCCATGTTGGAGGTAGTTTCCTTCAGCCTCCCAGTGACATTTGTCAGTGACCAAGGTCAGCAGGTGGCCACTGGTGACCAAGGACGTGGCAGGGACAGTTCCCTTTCAGTCTCCAGGTGAGTAAGCAGATGAAGTGGTGATAAAGTCTCAACGTCTGATTCTTATGTGTTTTGAAAAACGGGCTGAGTGCAGTGGCTCACATCTGTAATCTCAGCACTTTGGGAAGTCAAGGTAGGCAGATCACCTGAGGTCAGGAGTTCAAGACTAGCCTGGCAAATACGGTGACACCTTGTCTCTACTAAAAATATAAAAATTAGCCAGATGCAGTGACACACACCTGTAAGCCCAGCTACTTGGGAGGCTGAGGCAGGAGAATTGCTTGAACCTGGGAGGTGGAGGTTGCAGTGAGCTGAGATCATGGCACTGCACTCCAGCCTGGGCAACAGAGTGAAACTGTCTCCAAAAAAAAAAAAGAAAACAAAAAAGAAAAATAAGAGAATGTTCTTTATTCTCTGGTCTTATCTGGTCCTATTTATGAGGTTTCTCCTATACGTTCCTAAAACTTCACTGATATACTGATGTGAAATTAATAAACTTAGCAGAGAATAAGAAAATATGCTTTTCTTTTTTTTCTTTTTTTTCTCTATAGCAGAAAAAGAATGCCAAACACAACTGAAATCTTTAAGGTTCCGTACACTATTGGTAGCTTTAACATATTTGGTTGAACTACTTGATCTTTTACATTAAACATGTTCTTTTTCAGATTTTTTTGTCCAGCTATGCCCAGAATATTTGTAGACTCAGAATTTTGAGGCAATGTTTTTATTAGGTATTTTACAGTGTATTATCATTTTATATTTGATAGCATCTAGGCATGGTATCTAGAAAAATAAAGCATATTATAGGGAAAGTAAGTTATGACTAAATATTAAATATTTGGAGGAAGCAGTATAGAAAGGTGAGGAAAGAAAATGGTGTCAGTTTGTGTGTGTGTGTGTGTGTGTGTGTGTGTGTGTGTGTCTGTGTGGGTCTTAGAAATCATCAGAACAAAGCAACTATAACATTTCTTTGAGTTAAAATGTATGTTGACCCAAAATAAAGACTTATTTGCAAACAAGACTCATACCCCATAAAAGTCCAATGTTTGATATGAGTTAAAGAGTAAGTGGAGTAATGCATATCTCTCATGTTGTTTTATTTATGTAACTCAAAACTTTCTCTTTAGCCACTGGTATACTCAGGCCAAATGAGATTACTTGGGAATGGCTGACAAGTCCACCAGTAGAAGAAGGTGTAAATAAAAACTGTTAACAGTTAAGGCAGAGCCAATTAATACCTTTCCTCCACTAGCTACTGGATGGGATGTTTGCATGGCACTTGTACGAAGAGGATATAAAGATTTTTACTCTCAGTTTTTGAAAGTTATTACATCCAGCTAAAATTTTCTATATCATCACCTTGATGAAGATACTATTGGAAACCTGCTAAATAATTTTCTCATTTATATTTAAATAGTACTTGTCTGTAAAATATCACAGTGGCTCACTCCTGTAATCCAGCACTTTGGGAGGCCAAGGCGGGCAGATCACGAGGTCAGGAGTTTGAGACCAGCCTGATCAACGTGGTAAAACCTCGTCTCCACTAAAAATGCAAAACAGCTGGGCATGGTGGTGGGCACCTGTAATCTCAGCTACTCAGGAGGCTGAGGCAGGAGAATCACTTGAACCTGGGAGGCAGAGGTTGCAGTGAGCTGAGATTGCACCACTGCATTCTAGCCTGTGTGACAGAGTGAAACTCTGTCTCAAAACAAAAAAAAAGAAATCAAAGACGAAATTAAATTTGTTTTTGTCTTTTTGATTTCAAAACATTTAAATTTTTAAAAGGTGACAATTCACCTTATCTATCTTCCACTGGAGAATTGAGAAGAGTTTTATTGATTTAAGGACATCTAGTTTAGGTTTTCATTAAATATTAATAATTTGCCACATTTGATTTCATGAATCTTTCACTTCTGTCAATATTCTATATATACAAATTAATGTTGTTGAGGTTAATCCCATCTGCATTATTTAGATTCCCCAAAACAAATTTTTCTAGGGTCTGTGTATAATTTATTATTGTTGCTACATTTATTTTACATTTTTGTGAGGCACAAGCTTGGAATGTGAGTGGGGGCAGATAAAATCTATTTTTTTTTTTTTTTGGCAGAATTCAATCTTAGTCTTCATGCTCCATGAATAGGCAACTTCCAAACCACGTAGTGGTATTGCTTGGTCTGACTTTGCTATTGTCTGTAGTAATCTTCAGGAGTCATGTAGAAGGCGGTGCCATGCTTACTGTGATGAGAAGTTAAGCATAAGTGGCTAATGTTTCCTGCTATTTGGCAATGGGAATGAAAGGAGCTTCAATGTGATATGCTACCAGGCATTTTTTCATGGATGACTCAAATTCTAAATGACTGATCTTTAATGCCACAATTTAGATAATAATAAACTGTTGTAGAAACATGATAATCATCCTAAATCGAGGATATGGTTAGATTATCCGTGTGTATTTGGGGGCCTTTTCAGAGTAGAAGATTGTTTTCAGCACTTTTGAGTACAGATGAGGAGGTGGGCCCATGAAATCTGTCTAGTAAGCATTCATTGAAAGCTATTCCATGGCAGAAACTTTGCTCAGCATTGGTGATTAGCCATGGGGAAGCACAGTCCTTGCTTTCAATAAATATTTAGTCTGTGTATATATATATACATACACACACACATACACACACACACACACACACACACACACACACACAAAATAAATGTCATGCAGTATAGTATGTACTATAAAATGCAGGGTACAGTGCAAACATCAAAAAGAATGGCTGAAGCAGTTTTTGAGCCTACAAATCTTAAAAATTAGCAAAAATATATATCAACTGCTTAAAACTTAGAATGCAACATACGAGCAGGCACAAACATCATCAAATAAGAGCTAATGATCATTGTACCAGGCACAGGACTGAGTCATTTCCATGCATTATCTAATTCCATGAAAACCAGAGGTGATAAACAGTATAATTATTTCTTATTTATATATGAGGAAACTGAGGCTTATTGAGGTGAAATATCATGCTCCAGATCAGTGCTACTCAAAGTGGTCCAAAAAATAATTCTAGTTAGTGAACTGTCACTAACTCATCCATAAGGGTCACTGATCCATAATGAGTTAGTGTGGGAAACATTTGTGATTGTTGAATTGAATAATAAAAAATATAGGTTTGCATTTTATGTGTCTTTTTTTAAAAGCTTGTAGCAAAATATATATAAAATGTATCATTTTAACAATTTTTTAGTGTACAATTCAGTGACATTAAGAACACTTACAATGTTATACACCTAATACCACCATCTATTTACAGAATATTTTCATTGTCTTAAATAAAAATTCTCTACCCAACAACTCCCCATTTTCCCCTTTCCTCAGCCCCTGGCAACTTCTGATTTACTTTCTTTCTCATGAATTTGCCTCTTCTACATATTTAATATAAATGAAGTCATATAATATTTGTCATTTTGCAACTGGCTTACTTCACTTAGAATAATGTTTTCAGGGTTCATCCATATTGTTGCATATGTCAGAACTTTATTCTTTTTATGGCTGAATAATACTCCACATATAGTGCATTTTGCTTATTCATTTACCTGTTGATGGATATGTGATATTTCTACCTTTTGGCTATTGTGAATAATGCCATTAGGAACACTGGCATGCAAGTAGCTACTTGAGTCCTTGTTTACAATTTTGTTGGGTATGTTTCAAGGAGTGGATTATTGGCTTATATAGTAATTCTATATTTAACAGTTTTAGAAACTGGCAAATTGTCTTTCACAGTGGCCACCCATTTTGCATTCCTCGCAGCAGTATACAAAGATTCCAAGTTCTCCATATCCTCACCAACACTAGTTATTTCTATGCTTTTTATCATAGCCATACTAGTTGGTACGAAGTGATACCTTATTGTGGTTTTCATTTTCATTTCCCTAATGACTAATGATTTTGAGCATCCTTCAATTTGCAGCCATTCGTGTCAAGTTATTTGCCCTTTTAAACTTTTTATGTTTTTTTTGTATTTGGTGTGTTATAGGAGTCCATATGTATTTTGAATATTAACCCCTTAGCAGATATGTGACATGCAATTATTTCCTCCCCTTGTGTAGACTGTACTTCACTATCTTTATAGTGTCTTTTCATAGACAAAAATTTTTAATTTTGATGAAATTTATCTTTGTTGCTGTTGCCTGTGATTTTAATATCATATTTAAAAAATATTGTTAAATCCATGGTCACGAAGATTTGCCCCAGTTTTCTTCTGAGTTTATAATGTGTGCTCTCAAATAAAGGTCTCTGATCCATATTGAATTAATATCTGTGTATGGTATAAGGTAAGAGTCCAACTTTACTTTCTTGCACATGAAAATCCAGTTGTCTCAGCACTATTTGTTGAAAAGACTACTCTGTAGGATTGTGGCATCATTGTCATAAATCAATTGGCCATGGATTTGAGAGTTTATTTCTGGATCCTCAATTCTATTCCATTGGTTTACAGGTCTATCCCTATGCCAATACCACATTGCATTTTTAAATTATAGCTTTATGTTGAGTTTTGAAATCAGAAAATTTGAGACCTCCAACTTTGTTCTATTACAAAATTGTTTTAGCTGTTCAGGGTCCTTTGAAATTCTATATAAATTTTAGAATGGTTTTATTTCTGTGGAAAATGCTGTTGGAATTTACAATGGAATTGCATTAAGTCTGCCAATTATTTGAGTAATATTGTCATCTTCACATTATTAAGCTGTAAGATATTAACCCCTTTTGAGCCATATGAACAAAATCATGATATATGATTCTGACTAATGAATCAGGTTTCAGTCTTCCAATTATTTAGGCCTTCTTTAATATCTTCCAACAATGGTTTATAATTTTCAGTATACAAATCTTATGACTCCTTTGTTAAATTTATTCCTAAGTATTTTATTTTTAATATGTTACTGTAAACACAATTGTTTTCTTAATCTTTCAATTGATTGTATGAAGGAATCCAAATTAATCAGTTGTGTAATGACTTAATATCATGAAATTTTATGAGTTCATTTATTGGTTTTGGTAGCTTTGTGTATATGTATGTGTATGTGTATGTGTATGTGTGTATATTCTATATAGTTTTTGGCATAGAAGATTGACTTCTTTTCCAATCTGGATATTTTTATTTCTCTTTCCTGCATATTTGCTCTGACTACAAGTTTAGGTATTATGTTAAATAGAATAGTGAAAGTGCATCCTTGTCTTGCTCTTGATCTTTGTGGAAAAGCTTTCAGTCTTTCACCACTGAGTATCAGAGTTGGGAGATTTTCATATGGCTGCAGCATGTTGAGAAAGTTTCCTTATATTCCTAGTGTATTGGTTATTTTTATCATGAAAGAGTGTTAGAGTTTGTTAAGTGCTTTTTCTGTATCAATTCAAATGACCATGTAGGTTTTTCCTTTATTCCGTTATGAGTTGATTAAACTGACTGATTTCATGTGTTGAACCCTCCTTTTGTTATTGGGAAAAAAATCCCAATTGTCATAGTGTACAATGCTTTCAATATTCTGAATTCCATTCACTGTTACTATTTTGAGGACTTTTGAATCTATATTCATAAGGAATAGTGGTCTATAGTTTTCTTTTTCTTGTTTGGTCTTTGTATTTGGATAGTGCTATTTTCACAGAAGGAGTTAGGATGTGTTTCCTCCTCTTTTTGAAAAAGTTTGAGGACTGGTGTTAATTCTTCTTTAATTGTTTGGTACAGTTTACCAATGAAACCTTCTGATCTTGGGTTTTTCTTCATTAGGAGGTTTTTGGTCACTGATTAAACCTGTTTATTTGTTTTAATTCTATTCATATTTCCTATGTCTTCTAGCATAGGCTTTGGTGGTTTATGGTTTGTTTTTACCTTAATTTATTTCTTGTTTCCATTGTGATTTATTTTCTGATCTAATGTTGTTTAAAAGCGCGTCTTCAAAAAAATTCCAGGTATTTGTAAGTTTTTCAAAAGTTTTTCTTCTGTTATTGATGGTAGTTACATTGCACAGTAGTCAGAAAAAAAACTTTGTATGATTTCAATCTCTTTAAATTTATTAAGATGCTTTGTGGACTAACATATGATCTATCTTAAAGAATGTTCCATGTGCATTTGAGAAAATTGTATACTCTGCTACTGTTGAGTAAAGTGCTGAGTATTAGATACAATTGGTCTATTGTGTTGTTTAAGTATTAGGTACAATTGGTGTATTAATCTTTTGTCTGGTTATTCTACTCACTATTGAAAATGGAGTAATGCAGTCTCCAGATAGATAGTATTGTAAAACTACGCCTTCAATGTTGTTAATTTTTGTTTCGCATGTTTTGGGAGTGCTGTCATTAGATGGGTTTATAATTTTTATATTTTCTTGATGTAGGGCAACTTTTATCAATATATAATTTCTTTGGCTAGATGCGGTGGCTCACGCCTATAATCCCAGCACTTTGGGAGGTTGAATTGGGCAGATCACAAAGTCAGGAGATCAAGACCAGCCTGACGAATATGGTGAAACCTTATCTCTACTAAATTAGCCAAGCATGGTGGTGTGCACCTGTAGTCCCATCTACTTGGGAGGCTAGGCAGGAAAATTTCTTGAATCTAGAAGGCAGAGGTTCCAGTGAGCCAAGATCGCACCACTGCACTCCAGTCTGGGTGACAGAGCAATACTCCATCATATATATATGTCTTTATTTCACTCTTAAAAACTTTTTGACTTGAAATCTATTTTGTATGATAGCAGTATAGCCACCCAGCTCTCTTTTGGGTGCCATTTGCATGAGATATATTTGTCCATTGTTTTTATTCAAACTTTTCGTGTTTTGTATTTAAAATGACTCTCTTCTAAACAGTATGTAGATGGATCTTTTTTTTTTTGTTCATTCTGCCAATTTCTGTCTTATGAGTAGCAGGGTTTGATCCAGTTACATTGAAAATAATTACTGATAAGAAAAGACTTACTTCTGTCATTTAATTTTGTTTTCTGTAGTCTTTTTTTGTTGTTGTCATTCCTCTTCAATTTCTCCATTATTGCCACCATTTTTTGATATTCTGTTGATTTCTTTATAGTGTGCCATTTTTATTTCTGTATTTTTTAAAGTCATTTTCTTAGCGGTTATCTGGGAAATTACACTTAGCGTCTTAAACTTGTAGCTATCTAGCTTTAATAGTAAACTAATTTATAACCAACTTAGTTTCAATAGTATAGAAACATTCTGCTTCTACCCCTCTCCTTTCCTCCCCTTTATATTGTTATTGTCACAGATTATGTCATTATATATTGGGAACTCATTACCATGGATTTATAATTATTGTTTTATGCACTTGCCCTTTAAATCATATATGGAAAAAAAGTACAAGCCAAAAGTTCAATAATAGTGGCTCTTCTAAAAAGTTACCTTTACCAGTGTTCTTTATTTCCTCTTATATCTTGAGTTCATGCTGGTGTTCTTTCATTTCAGCCTGAAGAACTCCTGTTAGCATTTCTTATAGGGAAAATCTACTGGCCTCTTTTGCCAGCCTGACAAAGAAGAATGGGCTGTTCACCAAACCATTTCCTTTTCCTCCCAGCCACTCAGCTAAGCTCCTCTTGCCAGCCTCTTCTGCAGGTGTTAGATAAAATAGTAGAATGTTAAAGTGGTAGATGCCTGGCCAATCAGACCTCCCACATAATTTTTGATCTCTGCTGCATGGAAGCTGAGGAGGATCTTGGCAGCCACATGTGGAAGATAGAAGAATCTCTTGTCAGTATGAGTCACTGGATAGTTTCATGGGAACTGGAAATTTCCTAACTGTCCCCTCCCCATACAATCCTTATTGGATGTTATTTTGTTAACATTCGTTGACACTTAAATTTTTATTGTTCTGTTTCTGAGATCTGGGAATTTTCATTATAGCAGGTAGCATTACCTTTACCTATTCATACAGCCATCACTCGTTTATTCAATGGCTCATGCTTATCCTGATTTCCAGTTTCAAAGCTTCAAACATGATAGCCTTATGTGACTTCTCCAAACTTCTAACCCTTATCCACGCTTTCGCCAAATTCAACTGATTTCCCAGTATGAAACTATTCTTTTTCAATGGCTATCATTTAAGTCTACCTCTCTTTATCCAATTTTCTCACTCAGTAAATATTTATCTATTTACATTTTACTCCAGGTTCTGTGTAGAGGTTATACAGGGAAGTATAAAAGACATGGTTTCAAGCTAGAAAGTGCTGAGACCACAACTGTTCTAACTAAACTTTCTCTTCTGGGTCATTCAGGCCATTGTATGCATCTTTCCAAATAAAGCTTCCTTATATACTTTATTTTGTATATTCCTATCACTCATCAGATAAAACCCAAGTCTCCTGGCTTAGAGCCAAGTCCTTTCCCTTATTTATTAATCATACATTTTCTTTCAGTCTCCATCACAATACTTTGAAATTCTTCGAGACACTCTCCTTCTAGTTCTGACTAGAAAGAGCAGGAGTCACTACACTTACATCAGACAAAACAGATTTCAAGACAAAAACTGTAAGAAGAGATAAAGAAGGTCACTGTATAATGACAAAGGAGTCAATTCAGCAAGGGAACATAACAATTCTAAATATAGCTCCACCCAACACAGGAGCACCCAGATATATATACGATATTATTAGAGCTAATACAGAGATAGGCCCCAGTACCATAAAAGCTGGAGACTTCAACACCCTACTTTCAGCATCGGACAGATCTTCCACACAGGAAATCAACAAAGAAACATCAGAATTAATCTTCACTATAGACTAAATGGATCTAATAGATATTTGTAGAACATTTCATTCAAGAGTTACAGAATATGCATTCTTTTCCTCAACACATGAATCATTCTCAAGGCTAGACCATATACTAGGTCATATAAAAAGTCAAAAAAGGAATTTTTGAACCTATACACATACATGGAAATTAAACAACATTCTCTTGAATGACCAGTGGGTCAATGAAAAAATTAAGAAGGAAATTGAGAACTGTCTTGAAACAAATGATAATGGAAACACAACATAGCAAAACTTAAGGGATACAGCAAAAGCAATACTAAGCAGAAAGTTTATAGCTATAAACGCCAACATCAAAAGAGTGGAAACATTTCAATTAAATAATCTAACAATGCATCTTTTAAACAATTTCAATAAGTTATTGTGGAACAGGTGGTGTTTGCTTACACTAATGAGTTCTTCAGTGCTGATTTCTGAGATTTTGGTGCACCCATCACCCAAGTAGTGTACACTGTACCCAATGTGTAGTCTTTTATCCCTCATCCCCCAACTCTTTCTGCCAAGTCCCCAAAGTTTATTGTATCATTCTTATGCCTTTGCATCCTCATAGCTTAGCCCCCATGTATCAGTAAGAACACACAATGTTCGGTTTTCTGATCCTCAGTTACTTCACTTAGAATAATGGTTTCCAGTTCCACCCAGGTCACTGCGAATGCCATTATTTCATTCCTTTTAATGGCTGAGTAGTATTCCATCATATATATATACACACATATATATATATATGATAAAGAAATTGTTATCTATATATTGCTATATATTATATATAGTTATATATTATATATGTTGTTATAATATATATGTTATATATAGTTATATATTATATATATTGTTATATATTATATATAGTTATATATTATATGTATAATTATATATATTATATGTATAGTTATATATATTATATAGTTATATATTATATATAGTTATATATGTTATATATATGGTGTTATATATATTATATATTGTGTTATATATATTATATATATTGTGTTATATATATTATATACAGTTATATATTATACATATATTGTTATATATATTATATATAGTTATATATAGTATATATAGTTATACATATCTTGTATATAGTTATATATATTATCTATATAGTTATACATCTCTTGTATATAGTTATATACATTATAGTTATATATATTATCTATATAGTTATATAGAGAGAACAATTTCTTTATCCATTAATTGATTGATGGGCCTTTTGGTTGTTTCCATATTTTGCAGTTGTTAATTGTGCTACTATAAACACACATGTCCAGGTATCTTTTTTGTATAATGCTTTCTTTACCTCTGGGTAGATACCCAGTAGTGGGATTGCTGGATTAAATGGTAGTTCTACTTTTAGTTCTTTAAGGAATCTCCACACTGTTTTCCATAGTGACTGTACTAGTTTACATCACCACCAGCAGTGTAAACGTTTTCCTTTTTCAACAAATCCATGCCAATATCTAGTATATATTGATTTTTTTATTATGGCCATTCTTGCAGCAGTAATGTGGTATCAAATTGTGGTTTTGTTTTGCATTTCCATAATCATTAGTGATGTCCAGCATTTTTTCATATGTTTGTTGGCCATTTGTATTTTTTCTTTTGAGAATTCATATCCTTAGCTCACTTTGTGATGGGATTGAGTTTTTTTGGCTGATTCTAGCAATGCATTGTAAAGAACTAGAAACGTGAGAGTAAACTAAACCAAAAATTAGAGAAAAGAAAATAAATGATAAATAATAAAGATCAGAGCAGAAAAAAATGAAATTGAAAGGAAGAAAACAATACAAAAGATCAACAAACCAAAAAGTTGATTTTTTGAAAATTTAAACAAAATTGACCAATGTTTAGTAAGACTAAGAAAAAAAGAGAGCAGATACAAATAAATGAAATTAAAAATGAAAAAGGAGACATTTCAACTGATTTGGCAGACATTTAAAGGATTATTAGTGGCTCCTATGAGAAGCTATATGCTGATAACTTGGGAAATCTAGAAGAAAGGGTCAAATTCCTAGACACATGCAACCTTCCAAGATTGAACAGGAAGAAATCTAAACCCTGAACACAGATCAATCATGAGTAATGAGATTGAAGCCATAATAAAAAGTCTTTCAGTAAAGAAATGTCTAGGACCTGATGGCAGTACTGCTGAGTTCTACCAAACATTTAAGAAGTAATACCAATCCTATCTAAACTACTTCAAATAACAGAGGAGGAAGGAGCACTTCCAAACTCATTCTATAAGGCCCATATTACCCTGATACCAAAACCAGACAAAGCACATCAAAACAAAAACAAACAAGAAAAACTACAGGCCAATATCTCTGATGAATATTGACGCAAAAATCCTCAACTGAACACTAGCAAACTGAATTCAACAATGCATTAAAGATATCATTCATCATGACATAATGGGATTTATTCCTAGGATGCAAGGATGGTCCAACCTATGCAAATCAATCAACATGATACAATTAACAGAATGAAGGATAAAAACCATATGATCATTTTGATTAATACTGAAAAAGCATTTGATAAAATTCAACATTGCTTTATGATAAAAATCCTCAAAAAACTGGATGTAATAGAAACATAACTCAACATAATAAAAGTCATATACAGTAGACCCACAGTTAGTGACACACTGAATGGGGAAAACTGAACACCTTTCCTTTGAGATGTGGAACATGTCATAGATGTCCCCTGCCACCACTGTTATCCAACATAGTACTAGAAGTCCTAGCTAGAGCAATCAGGCAAAAGAAAGATATAAAAGCCATCCAAATTGAAAAGAAAGAAGTCAAATTATCCTTCTTTGCTGATGATACAAATTTATATTTGGAAAAAACCCTAGACTCCACAAGAAATTAGAACTAATAAGCAAATTCAGTAAAGTTGCAGGATACAAAACCAACATACAGAAATCAGTAGCATTTTTATACGACAACCATGAATAATGTGAAAAAGAAATTAAAAAGTAATCCTATTTACAATAGCTGCATGTACAATTAAATGCCTAGGAATTAATTCAATCAAAGAAATGAAATATCTCTATATTGAAAACTATAATAGCTAATGAAGGAAACTGAAGAGGACATCAAAAAAAAAATATTCCATGGTCATAGATTGAAAGAATCAATATTGTTAAAATGTTCATAATACCTAAAGCAGTCTACAGATTAAATGCAACCCCTATCAAAATGCCAATGAAATTCTTCAAACTGGAGGAATCATATCACATGACTTCAAATTATACTATAGAGCAATAGTAACCAAAACAGCATCACGCTGCCATAAAAACAGACACATAGACCAATGGAACAGAATAGAAAATCTAGAAACAAACTCACATGGCTACAGTGAACTCATTTTTTAAAAAGGTGCCAAGAACACACAACGGAGAAAAAGTAGTTCCTTCAATAAATGGTGCTGAGAAAATTGCATATCAATACACAAAAGAATGAAACTAGACCCCATCTCTTGCCATATACAAAAGTCAAATCAAAACACGTTAAAGACGTGAACCTAAGACCTCAAATTATGAAACTACTACAAAGTAACACTAGGGAAAATCCCCAGAACATTTTTCTGGGGAAAGATGTTGAGCAATACCCCACAAGCACAGGCAACTGAAGCAAGCATGGACAAATAAGATCACATCAAGTTACAAAGCTCCTGCCGCGTGAAGGATAAAATCACCAAAAGAAAGAGACAGGCCGGGCGCGGTGGCTCACGCCTGTAATCCCGGCACTTTGGGAGGCCGAGGAGGGCGGATCACGAGGTCAAGAGATCGAGACCATCCTGGCCAACATGGTGAAACCCCGTCTCTACTAAAAATACAAAAATTAGCAGGGCGGGGTGGTGCACCTGTAGTCCCAGCTACTCGGGAGGCTGAGGCAGGAGAATTGCTTGAACCCAGGAGGCGGAGGTTGCGGGGAGCCGAGATTGCGTCATGCACTCCAGCCTGGCGCCTGGTGACGGAGTGAGACTCTGTCTCAAAAAAAAAAAAAAAAAAAAAAAGAGACAACCCACAGAATGAGAGAAAATGTTTGCCAACTACCCTGTTGACAAGAGATTATTAACCAGATTATAGAAGAAGCTCAAGCAACTCTATAGAAGGAAACCTAATAATCCAAACAAAAAATGTGCAAAAGATCTGAAGAGACATAAAAGAAGACATATAAATGGCAAACAGGCAGATGAAAAGGTGCTGAAGATCACTGATCATCGGAGAAATGCAAATGTTTTCTGGCTTCCAGAAAATCTGCCAAGAAATAAAGATGCTGTAATTAATTGTAATGAATATGTTAACAGGAGATATCACCAAGCTGGCACATCATCCTGTCTTGCCCTAATGTAATGTACTCCTGGCATTAGTGAGGAAGCATTCAAGGAAGACAAGTAAGCTTTAATGCCCTTTTAACTGGTTATGCATCAGTTTTAACTTCTTGACCTCAGATCTTCTCTAAACTCAGACCAAAAGTCTTCTAAGGACTTTTGTTTGGCAGCTACCTTCCTGTAGCATACTATTGATAAAATAGACCAAAAAAACAGGATATTCTATCCAGGGGATCTCAGTATTTGAATACTGGCTCTACCTACTAGTTATATAATGGGGTAAGCTATTTAAACTTTCTGACGTTTAATGACCTCATTTGATCCATGGGGAAAGTAAAAGTTGTCTTAGAGGATTTTAGGAGGATTACAAGCAGTTAGCATATGTGAAATAAAGGACTCATTAGATCCGTTCGGTAAATGTTACTTTCCTTTTTCTCTATAAGACTATTTATGCATATTTAACCATAGCACCAAATCAACGCTTGGCACAGCTTAATATTTTTTTTGACAATATAGAGTTGAAAGGGACAACAGGGCCCTTCTTCCTGGGTAAGTGATTCTGTTGTGCTCCCATATAAACAAATGATGACCTAAAAAAATACACTAGAGACAATTATCTCTAACTATATTGGGTTTACTTAGAAGTAGAAATAAGGATTATAACCTGGAATTCAAGAAATGGCAAGTCATCAGTGCATTGAGTGAGGGGGGTGCATGGGGAGCTTTTAGTAGGTAAAAAGAGATTTGCTAAGCTGCTTAGAATCAGAATTCATTGGTTTCAGAGGTTCAAAGCCAGACTGGTTGTCAGTTCATTGGTGGAGATGCTCTTACTGGGCAGGAGTCTCTTCTGAGAACATCTTTTCTGAACACTGCAGTTCTAATGTCTAGTGATAAAACTTGACCAAGCAAAATATGGATGAAGGACATGAAAGAGTTTTTAGAAAGTCCCTGGTTCTCATTTCAGACACATAAGCATGAGCCTCCCCACTTTTGGGCATTTCCAGACCTATATTTTCTGGATCTGTTGAAAGCAATTCCATCCTGGTATCTGCAACTTTCACAGAGAAATTAGAAAACAATACAATGCAGGTGTTATGAGCCTTTGTTACCAAAGAGGGCAGCATGTGGATCCACAGGCAGGGCACTGTAGTGGTTTTCTATTGTGAGTAACTAATTGTCAACAAGTTAGTGCTTAAAAAAACCGCTCATTTAAATCCCCATTTCCATGGGTCAGGAATGGGCCTAGCTTGACTGGGTCATCTGCTCAGGGTTTCCCAAAGCTGCAGTGAAGGTATCAGCTGCACTGTCATTCTTGCCTGGAGTGTGGGGTCCTCCTCCAAGCTCATGATTATGTTAGTGGACTTAAGTTCTTTGTGGTGATACAATTGAGGCTTTCAGCCTAGACAAAGCCCCTCTCCATAAGTGGTTCACATCACGG
Source organism: Plecturocebus donacophilus (assembly GCA_004027715.1). NCBI lineage: Eukaryota > Metazoa > Chordata > Mammalia > Primates > Pitheciidae > Plecturocebus > Plecturocebus donacophilus. The sequence continues at coordinate 22,373 of PVKP010016475.1, forward strand.
CTGTTTGCTTTCTTTCCTGAGATCCCCAGGAGAGTGGATGTTTCACCTTCTCTCAAAGGCTCCTTTCATTATTCCTGTATTATTCAGGATTATATTGCTTTTGATGAACTCAAAGCTAATTGATTACTGGTTAAATCATGGTACTGATACTCCATTATAGCACATTCCACACTCGAGGCACAGGAATTCTCAGTGCATATGCAAGACAGGCACACATCCTGGAATTATGCCCACTATAGGCATGTGGCCAGGGCCAGTGAGACACCTTCAGAAAAAAAAAAGGCAATCTTCAAAGTGATCTCAGGCTGATTCTCAAAGCAGATCTGTGCTTTTTGCTGATAGACTACATTTAACCTGAAACAGAAACAGCATTCTCAGCATTATTTGATTGGTGGCTGTAGAGGCTGGAATCACCAGACTGACTGATTTGATATGCAACCCTCAGGAGCAAAATTTTCATTTTGAGTAAAGTTTAAAGAGCTGAGCTAGAAGGGAAAATTTGTACTCCAGATGTACTCTTAGACATTCACTACATATTATTTGATTTTAAATCTACCACCATCTGAGTCTGGTTTTATTTAAGACGAGGAAATCAAATCTCAGGGAGCAACTCATCCAAGGCCATGCAGCAAGTTAGTTGATGTGAGAGATGGAGTTTAAACATGTGTCCTCTTTCCTCAGCCCAAGATTTTCCAAGATAGCATCTACTTTTCCTGATAACAGCGGGGTCAGCCACACATAGAATATATATTTTTTGCATGCATGCTTCTTATTATAGACATCGACGATTCTTTGAAGTACTCTTCAGCTCTTTATGCACATGTATAGCACACAAAAGAAAAATAGGATAGTCAAGCTGGAAGCATTCCCTCTAAAAACCAGCACAAAATAAGGATGCCCTCTCTCACCACTCCTATTCAACATAGTATTGCAAGTTCTGGCCAGGGAAATCAGGCAACAGAAAGAAATAAAGGCTATTCATAAAGGAAGAGAGGAAGTCAAACATCTCTGTTTGCAGATGACATGATCTTATGTTTAAAAAACCCCCCTCATCTTAGTCCAAAAGCTCCTTAAGCTGATAAGCAACTACAGCAAAGTCTCAGGATACAAAATCAATGTGCAAAAATCACAAGCATTCCTATACACCAATAATACACAAACAGAGAGCCAAATCATGAGTAAACTCCCATTCACAATTGTGACAAAGAGAATAAAATACCTAGGAATACAACTGACAAAGGATATAAAGGTCCACTTCAAGGAGAACTACAAACCACTGCTCAAGGAAATAAGAGAAGACACAAACAGATGGAAAACCATTCCATGCTCATGGACAGGAAGAATCAATATAATAAAAATGGCCACACTGCCCAAAGTAATTTATATATTCAGTGCTATTCCCATAAAATTACCATTGACATTCTTCACAGAATTAGAAAAAACTACTTTAAGATTTGTAGATAACCAAAAAGAGCCTGTATAGCCAAGACAATCCTAAACAAAAAGAACAAAGCTGGAGGCATAACCCTATCCCACTTCAAACTGTACTACAAGGCTATAGTAACCAAAACAGCATGGTGCTGGTACAAAAACAGACACGTAGACCAAAGGACAGAATAGAGATCTCAGATATAAGACTACACATCTACAACCATCTGATCTTCCACAAACCTGATGAAAATAAGCAAAGGGAAAAGGATTCCCCATTTAACGAATGGTACTGGGAAAACTCACTAGCTATATGCAGAAAATTGAAACTGGATTTCTTCCTTACACCTTATACAAAAATTAAATCAAGATGGATTAAAGACTTAAATGTAAAACCCAAAAGCATAATAAATCTTAGAAGAAAATCTAAGCAATACCATTCAGTGCATAAGCATGGGGAAAGATTTCTTGACAAAAACATCAAAAGCAATTTGCAAGACAAAAAAATAGACAAATGGGATCTAATTAAACTAAATAGCTTCTACACCGAAAAAGAAACTACTGTCAGAGTGAACACACAACCTATAGAATGAGAGAAAATTTTTGCAACCTATCCGTCTGACCAAGGTCTAATATCCAGAATCTACAAAGAATTTAAACAAATTCACAAGAAAAAAAAAACCATCAAAAAGTGGGCAAAGGACATAAACAGACACTTCTAGAAAGAAGACATTAATGTGACTAACAAACCTGAAAAAAGCTCAACATCACTGATCCTTGGAGAAACGCAAATCAAAACCACAATGCAATGCCATCTCATGCCAGTCAGAATGGTGATTATTAAAAAGTAAGGAAACCACAGTAGCTGGCAAGGCTGTGGAGAAATAGGAACACTTTTACACTGTTGGCGGGAAGGTAAATTAATAAAACCATTGTGGGAGACAGTGTGGCAATTCCTCAAGGATCTAGAACCAAAAATACCATTTGACCCAGCAATCCCGTAAATGGGTATATACCCAAAAGAATATAAATCATTCCAGTATAAAGATAAATGCACACATATGTTTATTGCAGTACTATTCACAATAGCAAAGATATGGAATCAACCCAAATGCCCATCAAGGATAGACTGGATAAAGAAAACTTGGTATATATACACCATGGAATGCTGTGCAGCTATAAAAAAGAATGAGGTCATGTCCTTTGCAGGGACATGGATGAAGTTGGAAGCCATTATTCTCAGGAAACTAACACAGGAACAGAAAACTAAACTCATAAGTGGGAGGTGAACATTGAAAACACGTGGACACAGGGAGGGGAACAACACACACTGGGGCCTGTCAGGGGTCCAGGGGACGGAGAGCATCAGGATAAATAGCTAATGCGTGAGGGGCTTAATATGTAGGTGATGGGCTGTTAGGTACAGCAAACCACCATGGCACACGTTTACCTGTGTAACAAACCTGCATGTCCTGCATATGTATCCTGGAACATACAATAAAATTAAATATATAGCTATATAAAATAAAGCTAACATAGTCAAACTGAAATTCAGTATCGAGAGGACACAGGCAGAATCATTTCTGATTTTTAAAAAAATCAAGAGAAAGATTATTCTAGAAGTAATCCATCTTGGTAAGGAGGATAAGATTATATTGCCTTCTTCAGAACAAAGATTTATAGATTTATAGACATTTCTACAAATGTTATTGATGAAATATTTATTTGGCCTTTTTAACTTCAAAACTGGGTTTGTCACAGTTAATCCTGTAATTAGGATTTACACAGGATCACTATTTTTAAAATTGCCCCATTTTAAAATGTCCTCAAGTTCTGCTTTACTTCCAAATTATTATGCAATGGAAAATGGCTTAGCTGGGGTTTTCCAGTTTTAGGTGTCTAAACTCACAAAACATGTAACGATAAAAAGAATTGTTTAGTAATTAAGGCATGAAGTATAATATGAAACTTAGTAAAGAAACAACTGTGTACAAAAAGCCAATAGTTTTTTGGGGGTAAAATTATTCACACAAAGTAAGAGACCCTGGATATATGCACCTCCAAATGATGTAGGAAAAAATTTTATCCAGTGACAAAAGGAAGTGAAAAGAATGCATTGCTGTCTTTTTTGAGCTCTAGATGTGTGGATCGAGGGGATAGGGAGAGGGAGTCCTCCCATCTTTGGAATCAGAAACTACTGGCTTGCTTCTCCAGGAATCTGAGGATTGAATTATACTGCCTGTGGATCCAGAAACAGGGAAGCCAAGGAACTATCATACAAATTTCACTTGGGCTGGTTACATGCCCAGATTTATAAGCAAAACTGCTTTGGGGGGTTGTTAGTAGGCAGAATTATGTCCTCACCCCAAATGCATATGCTGAAGTCGTGCCCCCAGTACCTCAGAATGAGACTTTATTTGGAGATCAGGTCTTTATAGAGGTAGTTGAGTTAAAATGAGGTCATTAGGATGGGCTCAATTCAACATGACTGGTGTCCTTGTAAGAGGAAATTTGGACACAGACAACACATAGAGAAACGATTGTGTGAAGGCACAGGAAGAAGACAGTCATCTACAAGCCAAGGAGAGAGACCTCAGAAGAAAACATCTTTGCCAATACCTTAATTCAGACTCTGGCCCTCAGATTGTAAGACATAGGTGTCTGTGTTTAAACCACCCACTCTGTGGTACTTCATAATTGTAGCCCTAGGAGACTAATACAGGGTTTGATTCCACAACACAAACCACAGTGGGTTCTCACAGAAAAGTATAGCCTTACCAATTTTCATGTCTTAGTTTCTAAAATATACAACAAATGAGGGAATGATCTACTGTGACCGAGAGCATTATAAGAACTTTGAGAAATTAAAAAATTAGAATAGCAATCTGAAGTAGAACATAATATAACCATGTTTAAAATGGTTAAAGATGTAAATGAAGGCATTGGTATCTTAAGAAAAGATTAACATACTATGAGAAACAAATAGACGTAAACTTGACAATGAAAGAATTTATAGAAATTATAAACATAGTCTTTGAAATTAGAAAACAAATGGATCAATTAAGTAGCAAATTAGAGAAGATAAAAAATTAAAGATTCAAGATAAGTATGTGGAAATTATACAGCTTTCAGTATCAAGGGGTAATAAATGAAAACTTTAAAAGAGATGTTAAGAGACATGAGTGATGGAATGAGAAGAACCTGTATAAATCAGAAATACCAGAAGGGGAAAATAGAAGGAATGGAGGAGAAGCTATAGCCGAAAAGCAATGACTAAAATGTTCTATATGGTTCTGATTTGTAAAGTGAAATATGAAATACCTCCTTGGTAGAATACATAAAAAATACAATGACACCCAGCACAGTGTAATGTGATTGCAAAATATCAATGATATAGACAACATCTTAGAGGCAGCTAAAGATAAATGATGATACAATCACTAGGTTGACATTAATCTTCTAAACAGCAATAATAGAGATTAGAAGACAACAGAATAATATTGTTACATTCTGAGGAAAAACTGAAGTGAAATGAAAATTTTAATGACATTAAAATAATTTGTTCAGAATTTTTAGCTTTCTTGTTGAAAATTAGACATTCCAAGAAATCTGTCTCTCTTAATACATCTCAATTTTTTTAAAAGTTGGCTTTGAAATAAACTCTACGTAGCTTACCATCTGTCACTAAGGATGATAGTAATCTCTGTGTAGTACTCATTTGAGGAGGTGTCAGTGTGGTAGAAGAGCAAAGTGGTAACCTCTATCTTCTAGTCTTCAAAGAGCTCTCCTCTTTTGGACAATTCATTCAGCCTCTCAGATATTGTAAAAGAAAGAATGGAGGGTCATATAGAGACAAATACAAGCTTTGGCATCAGACAGATCTCAGTGTGTCAATCCAGCTTGCCCACTGACTTGCTGACATGGCTTTTGTGTTCAATAAATACTTGCTGGTGGGAGTTACTTAGCCTCTCCAAGGCACAGTTACCCCATCTGGAATATGGGAGTGGCAATACCTGGCTCAAGTTGTTATGGAAGAATCACTGAGATGTTCTATGTAATTTGGTTCCTATTGTGCTCATCACAAAGAAAGCAGAAAATCAAACAGCTGGTACTCTTCAGATTTCTCACATCCCTTCTAGTTCTAACATTCTCAGAATCCATGATTTGATTTCAGTCAGAGTAAATCAATTTTTAGGAAATGTGGAAGTTAAGTGCTTTTTGTGTATTTATTTTGTTTTGTTTTTATTTTTTCGGTTTCATGGACCTTTATTTGACCAACACATTGCATATATTTATAAACATAAAATGGAGGGTTCTTTTTTTTCTTGCAAGTTTTTCTTCATTACAGTAGATGCAAAGGCTGACCTCTTGTGGCAAAGAGTTGTGGCTACAGGCTATAACCTTTTGCTTAGACTTCAGCTTTAAACATTTGTTGCAGACCGTCTCCTGGGTGGAGGCGATACTAACAGTGAGAGGTTGCTGGTAGAAGCTGTGGACAGAATGTGTTTCTATATGTTGACCACATTAGACTATCTCATTTCATAGAGCTGCTGCTGTTCCTCAGTAATGGCAGCTTCAGCCCAAATGCACTTTTAAAGTAGTGTATGAAGATACAGCAATATAGACCTCCACCAAGATGGCTAAATGGGAACAGCTCCAGAGCACAGATCCCAGTGAGAGCGATGCAGAGGGAGAGTGATCGCCGCATTTCCAACCGAGGTATCAGGTGCATCTCCATGGGAGTGGTTGGACACTGGGTGTGGCCCAAGCAGTGTGAGCTGAGGCAGGGTGGGGCGCTCCCTCACCCAGGAAGTGCAGCAGATTGGAGGACCCCTCCTCCAACCCAACAGAGGCCATCGGGGGCTTTTCCGGCCACTCTGGTACTCCGGTTCAGATACCGTGCTTCTCCCACGGTCTTTATGGCCCACAGACAAGAGATTCCCGCTGGCCAACAAGCACCATGAGTTTCCAGCAAAAAAGCCCCACATGAATCTGGGTGGCCATTTTAACTGGCACCTGGAGCACCTACCAGATGGAAACGCACATTCCCCTGAAAAAGAGGGGGCTGAAGGCAGAGAGCCAGGTGATCTGGCTCAGTGGGTCCCACCCCCACAAAGACCAGCAATCTGAAATGCACTGGCTTGAGAGTTTCACAACCAGTGCAGGAGTTTGAGTTTGACCCCAGATGGTTGAGCTCTGTTGGGGGAAGGGCATTGCCATTACCTAGGCAGTCCACAATTGCCAAGGCTAGTCCACCATTACCGAGGCAGTCCACCATTATCAAGGCAGTCTGCCATTACTCAGGCAGTCTGCCATTACCAAGGCAGTTCTAACAAAACCACAAGGAAGTTTACACAGCAGCTGGACAGAGCCCATGGCAGCTCAGCAACACCTCTGCAGGCAGACTGTGACTAGACTCCCTCCTTGTCAGGCAGGGCATCTCTGAAAAAAGACAGCAGCACCTCAGGGACTTATAAATAAAGCCCGAAATTCCTGAGTCAGAGCACCTGGGAAAAGAGGCGGTTGTGAGTTCCACTGCAGTAGACTTAAACATCTCTGCCGAGCAGCTCTGAATGGAACAACGGAGCTCCCAGCACAGCACTTGAGCGCTGATAAAGGACAGACTGTCCCCTCAAACAGCTTCCTGACCTAGTATATCATAAAGGAGAGCTCTGGCTGACATCTGGTGGTTACCCTTCTGGGATGAAGATACCTGAAGAAGAAACAGGCAGCAACCCTTACTGTTCTACAGCCCCTGTGGGTGATTCCCAGGCAAGCAGGTTCTGGAGTGGAACTCCAGTAGTCCTGCAGCAGAGAGATATGATTGTTAGAAGGAAAACTAAAAAAATGGAAAGAAATAGCTCAACATCAACAGAAAGGATATCCACTCAGAGACCCCACCTAAAAGTCACCAACTTCAAAGACCAAAGGTGTGTAAATCCATGAAGATGGGAAGAAACCAGTGAAAAAAGAATAAAATCACCAAAAACCAGAACACCTCTTCTTCTCCAAGGGATCACAACTCCTTACCAGCAAGGGAACAAAACTGGATGGAGAATGAGTTTCATGAATTGCTAGAAGCAGGCTTCAGAAGGTGGGTAATAACAAACTTCTCTGAGCTAAAGGAATATGTTCTAACCCAATGCAAAGAAACTAAGAATCTTGAAAACAGGTTAGATGAAATGCTAACTAGAATAACCAGCATAGAGAAAAACATAAACGACTTGATGGAGCTCAAAAACACAGCACAAGAACTTCACAAAGCACACACAAGTTTCAGTAGCCAAATCAATCAAACAGAAGAAAGGATGTCACTTGAGCACAGGAGTTCAAGGCTCCAGCGAGTTATGATTGTGCCACTGCACTCCAACCTTGGTGACAGAGTAGGGGATCTTGTCTGCAATAAATAAATAAGTGAATGTGAAAATGAAGAGATAAACTCCGGAATGGAAGAAAATATTTGTAATCATATATCTGATAAATTTCTAGTATCCAGAATATATAAAGAATACTTACAACTCAACTATAAAAGACAAATAACAAAATTTTTTAAATGAGCGTATACAAATAAGAAGACACACAAAAGGCCAACAGACACATGAAAAGACACTCAGCATCCTTAATCATTAGGGAAATGCAGGCCCAAACCACAATGAGATATTACTTTATAGCCACTAGGATGGCTATAATCAAAGAAACAGAAAATAGCAAGTGTTGGTGAGGACGTGGAGACGTCCCACCTCGTACACTGCTGGTGGGGATCTACAATGATGCAGGCACTGTGGAAAACAGCTTGGAAGTGTCTCAGAATGTTAAACATAGAGTTCATATATTGCTGAACAATTCTACTCTTGGTATATATTCAAGAGAATTTAAAGCATATCTTCATTAAAAAAAACTTATGCGTTAATTTTCCCAGCAGCATTATTTTAATGATATTATTCATAATAACTAAGAACTGGAAGCAACTTTAATGTCTAACAACTGATAAATGAATGAACAAAATGTGGTCTCTCCACATAACAGAGCACTATCCAGTCATATAAAGTAATGACGTATTGATACATACTACAACGTCAATGAACCCTAAAAATACTGTACAGAAAAATACTGAAAGAAGCCAATTACAAAAAGTCACCTGTTATTTGATTCCCTTTATATGAAATATCCAGAATAGGCAAATCCAGAGACAGAAGGTAGGTTATTCGTTGCAAGACCTAAAATCCATATTTGTATTTATATGTAACATACTCCTACTATGAAGACAACACATTCATGTGAAAACATTTTTTAATGATGGAAAAGTACAAAGAAGAAAACAAAAATAATTCATTATGCTGTTCAATATGTTAGTATATTTTCTTTCAGTACCTTTTCTAATGTTCTCTCTATGCATACATCTAATCTATATTAGATGTGATTGTTATCATACTTCTTATACATTTTGTTTTCTTCTTTTCTCATTCAATTTTGTCCTGTGAACAGGTTCCTATGTTTCTAGCAGTTTCTCAAAACATTATGTTAAATTATGGCCTAAAATTCCATGCTATGATTCCATTAATTACAAAATAGTTTTCATTTTTTCTGCTTAATATTCAGATTATTTCCATTTTGTTCTTTACTATTAAAAATAATGCTCTCTGGATCATCTTGGATTTTGCTGCATCTCAAAGTTTTTTCCAATATTATTCCTAGAAGTGTATACTGGATCAAAGACTAGGAGGAAAATTTTTAAGGTTCCTCATCTGCTTGGTAAGCCAAAAAGTTCACCAGTTTATACTTCTGGTTGTATAAAATAAATTTTTGTTTATTCCTCTCTGTTACCATTGTTGATTTTAAAGTGTTTCCTAATTTGTTAGGTTAAAAGAAATAGTCTTCTAAATACCATATTCAAAGTGGGCCACTCTTCTGGGAGGACTGCAGAGGAGCAAACACTGGCGGTACTGGTCTCTTTCCTCTTCAACTGCTTTATGCTTTATAAATGAGAGACTTCTCTCCATTAAACTCTTCATTTCGAGCTAGAAATAAGGGTGAAAACCAGCACATGAGCTCTACTGTATGGTGGAGCCATGCACCTGTCCAGGAAGTCCTTGAGCTTTGCTTTAATTTTCAGCTTAACGATAAAATGTAAAACCACTAGGGCCAGTCAGTTTAGCTCGTTGGATATTCTGGCCTAATGGAATTTGACATAGAAAATTGTATCATTATCCAAAAGTTAATAATATCCATATTCTAATTTATCCTAAGAAAACAGCTATAACAGATAAAATAACTAATACAATTAACCTAAAAGAGATTAGGCTTTTCTTGTATCTAATTACAATGAATATATATATAATTTTACATAACAGAAAGTAGCAAAACAACTTTAATCAATAGTTTCAAATCTTCTACACCCCTTCTTCACCCTACGTAACTTCAACAACAAAGCCAAATAAACAAGAAATTAAATAAACTATATACTAGGACTATGCATAAGTAACAAACTAGGCTCATTTTATTTTATTTCCTTTCTGCTGTGGTACACTTCCAACAAAGTCACATGCACTGAAATCGTAAAATGCTTCAAACAGAAGATGAAGAAGACAGGGCCAGTGGTCTGGATAATCCACAAACTCAGGGAGCAGCCGTGGGATCATTGAAACCTGACTGGAATGAAACAGGAAAGAACAAAGAATGACTCTGTATACACAAATAAGCAATAGGTCTTCAGAACCATTTTTAAACAGTATGGTGATATGCTGAACACTCCCTGTAGGAAGACACTTCAAAGACTGAAGGGTGCTGAGGAGAGCAACAAAGACAATTGTAAACACAGGCTTCTGGGATGAGAATGCTTTCTGTCTCCTCTGCACCATTCTACAGAGAGTGAAACTTCCCATATGATGGCTAAGGGTCACCTGTTAGTGAGAGATGCAGGCTAGGAGTAGAAAATCCAAGTCCCAGTGAGAAGTTATTTGATGAAATCACTAGAAAATCCTGCCATCAGTAGGTGTTGATATTAAATGGGGAGAAATCTTTTTAAATATTTTCCAAAAACTTTAGAAGAATAAAATATAATCTTGACTTGGAGACAATAAGCCCCATCACTTACTGATAACGCAATCCAAGGCAGTTCACATAAGAATCTTGGGCTTGGCTTCCAAGGTGGACTTTATAGGGAAGTAAATCAGGCAAATAATCAGAAACAATTTTCTTGTGGAAGGCTACAAAAATGATTAACATTTTACCTATAGTATTTTGGTTGTGTGTATATATAGCCTGTGCTTAGTGAATGGGAAAGAGTGAAACAACAGCTATACTGGATAGAAAGTTTGAATAACACAAATTACTTTTTCATAAATTCAATGCTTACATGTAATGGGGTAGACTTTTTTTTTTTTTTTTGGAAACTATTTTGTTCTCGCTAAAATCCATGAAAGTCTACTTAATATCTTCTCAGCATCAAAGCATAGAAGGTTTTCATTAAGAGGGAGAGAAAAAGAGAGAAAGAAAAATAGTGCGGGGAGGGCAGTTATTTTGCAGAGAATACTTTGAAAAGGAAAGACACCTCTCTGAAGCAGCAAATTAACTAGAACAAGAGAAATATGTCCGTGAGATCAGGGATAAATCTGGCCCAAATTTCAGAATAACTTTTGAAATGTCTTTCCAATTAGTATAAATATAAAAATTGAAGCATCCTTTCAAATAAGGATAGGCACAGCACTCAGAGTAGCAAAGATAGGCAGAAAATCAGTAACGACACAGACTGATGAGGGCTCAGATAGAATCAGACCATAAACAAGAGCCACTGTTAGCACAGGGTTCTCTACACCTCTTTTTTTCTTCCTTTTTTTGTGACGAAGTTTCACTCTTGTTGCCCAGGCTGGAGTGCAGTGGCACAATCTGGTCTCACCACAACCTCCACCTCAGCCTCCCAAGTAGCTGGGATTACAGGTATGTGCCACCACACCTGGCTAATTTTGTGTTTTTAGTAGAGACAGGATTTCTCCGTATTGGTCAGGCTGGTCTCGAACTCCTGACCTCAGGTGATCTGCCTGCCTCGGCCTCCCAAAGTGCTGAGCTTACAGGCATGAATCACTGCCCTGGCCTCCCCACTTCTTTAATGAGAAGACATTGCAAGTCAACACTGAAACTTTGCTGAATACTATGTGTAAGTTGTTATAGTATTGCATGGAAGTATCTCTGTGAAAATATATATAGATGAATAACTACATATACATGGAAAAGTTAATGGTTAGTAAATTTTATATACTTTCCACCTTATACTTTTCAGAATAAACCTTAAAAGACTTCTTGCTGTCTGAGTTTGTCTCCTGTAACAGCTAACACTTCTAGCTAATTAGTGACCCCTATTTCACACTCATATCTCACACATACTTTATCTATTCATTCATTCAACAATCATTTATTAAGTATTCCCTTCTCCCTAGGTACTGTGCTTGGGTCAGGAAGATTAATAACTAAAGAAGAACATTGCCTTTAAGAAATTCAACATTTTATGGAGGGAGAATGCCATTAAAATAGGTAGATCTCTAAATAATCATCATTCCTATCTCTATTTCTATCTTGTCCAACTGATTCTAGAAATATTTCACCCAACTTACTCACTGGTTTGGATCCCACGAAGAATATATTAATCTTCATAGATTCATCTATTGTTCATTAAATATAAAATGCTGGGCTGGCTTGATCTAGTTACTCAATATTTAACCCCAAGTAGCATGTCTTTTAGTTAATTAAGCATAATGTGAACATGATTGAGCCAGTTCTTTATTCAAATATCAGTTGGTCAGCTGGAATGTAAGAAGTCTACTTATAGGACAAAAATAATGACAACAGAATTAGCCCTTGGTTATCCAAGATGGTTAATTGGATTAAGTGGGGGAAATTATGAATAAATATTAAAATCCAGAAGAAACATGCTGATTATTATATAATTAACAATTATATGCCAGTCATAGCTTTTAATCATATTGCTTGGACTATAATAGAGCAATAAATTCAGAACAATGTGGATTTGGCTTCTAAAACATGGCATGATGCATGCAACTTGTAGATGCCCACAATGATATTTTCTTCCATTTCACTATGGCAGCTAAATTATTCTTCAGCAAATCAATCCATGTCTCACATTTGCACATAGTAGGCTAAAGTAGAGGAAACAGAAAAAACGTTTAGTCAGCCATCCTGTATCAGCGTATGTGCCCAGACCCCATCAGTGCTATATGAGTGCTCTGTCACTGTCCATTAGCCGTTCACATGAAAGTCCATCACCTTCACTACTGCATCTGCTCTGAACAGAAGAAAAGAAGGACCATCACGTATACGCTGCACCAGACTTCTGATTCTGCCACATGGCAGTGGTCTTTAGCCATATGTTGTACATGATTAGAGAATTAATATTTCTATCTGCATGACAAACTGTGGATTATGGACAACCCTCAAGGGCCACCTCCAGATAGAGTATATACTAAAAAGACAAAGGGGGGCAGGAGAGCTTGTTGTAAGGACACAGGAGCCAGTATGAGGGAACTTCCAATGACCCAAACTGGAACAATTTGAGCAAGAAAATAATAATGATACAGATAGGAGATAGAAAAATACTGGGTAGAAGAAGGTAGTTCCCCAGCAAAGGCCCCACCCTCAAGCCTGAAAACTCACGGCCCTAGGTGAGAAAAGGCATTCCTGTTTTTGCAGACAAAAATTTGCCTTTGACACCACGTTATCTGACTTCAAACTACACTGTAAAGCTACAATAACAAAAGCAGCATGTTATGGGTATAAAAACACACACACAGAAAAATGGAACAGGATAGAGAACCCAGAAATAAAGCCACACACCTAAAACCATCTGATCTTTGACAAAGTCAACAATAACAAGCAATGAGGAAAGAACTGCCTATTCAATAAATGCTGCTGAGATAACTGACTAGCCATAGAGAAGATTGAAACTGAGTCCCTTCCTTTCACCATCTACAAAAATTAACTGAAGATAGAGTAAAGACTTAAATGTAAAACCTAAGATTATGAAAAATGTAGAAGCAAACCTGGGAAGTGCCATTCAGGACATAAACTTTGGCATTCGATGATGAAGACTCCAAAAGCAATTGCAAAAAAAACAAAACAATAACATGTGGCACCTAATTAAACTAAAGAACTTCCGCAGAGCAAAAGAAACTATAAGCAGAGTAAAAAGGCAAACCTATAGAGTGAGAGAAAATATTTGCAAACTATGCACCCAACAAAGGTGTAATATCCAGAATCTATAAGAAACTCAAACAATTCAACAAAGAAACAACAAACTGCCTCATTAAAAATGTGCAAAGGACATGAACAGACATTGATCAAAAGAAGACATACATGTGACCAATGAATACAGAAAATAAAATGCTCAATATCACTAATCATTAGAGAAATGAAAATCAAAACCATAATAAGATATCATATCACATCAATCAGAATGGCTATTAGTAAAACGCAGAAAAATAACAGATGTCAATGAGGTTGTGGAGAAAAGGGAATGCTTATACACTGCTGATAAATTCATTCAGCCACTGTGGAAAGCAGTTTGGAGATTACTCACAGAACTTAAAACAGAACTACCATTGAACTCAGCTATCCCATTACTGGATATATACCCAAAGGAATATGAATCATTCCACTGTAAATGCACATGCACACATCTCTTCATCACAGTACTACTTATAATAGCAAAGATGTTAAATCAATCGAGATGCCTATCAACAATGGGCAAGATAAAGAAAATGTGGCATATATGCACCATGGAACACTACACAACCATAAAAAGGAATGAAATCATGTCTTTTGCAGCAACATAGATGCAGCTGCAGGCCATTATCCTAAGCAAATTAACACCCAAACAGAAACCCAAACACCACATATTCTCATTTATATGTGGAAGCTAAACACTGAGTACACATGAACACAAAAAGAAGAACAATAGATATTGGGGCTTATTTGAAGGTGGAGGATGAGAATTGAAAAACTACCTAGGTACTATGCTAACTAGCTAGATGACAAAATATTTTGTACAACAAACCCAGTGACAAGAAAATGTACTCATGTAACAAACCTATACATGTACCCTCTAACCTAAATTAAAAGTTGGAAGAAATAAGAAAGGCCAGATGAGAGGTACATCCTGAATTATATTTAAAGTAGACATAGCCCTCAGGGAAAAGGACTTGTCAATGAAACCAATCTCTCTGATCTAGCTTTAGTTTATGGTTCTCAAATTTGCTTCCATTTAAATCTTTCTAAAATGGCAGCAAGTGGACCAGATATCTGCAAACTGTGGGAAATGCACGCCTGGAGGAATACTCAGGAGTCTATTTCATATGGCCACTAATTCAGAGCCTCACTGAATAATGCTGTATCCTCCCTGAACTTATTTTATTTCAAATCAATGTGAAAACCAACTCTGAGGTGCAAGAGATTTCAACAACAGCATATGAAAAGCAATACCATTACACCCATAACAACTAATTAGAAAATATAACAAAAACAAATTATTGTATTCTTGATAGCAGTAAGAACTATGTGGTATCTAGAAATAAATCCAATAAAAGCTTTATAAGAACTATATGAAAAAAATTATATTTTATATAAAGATGTAAAAGAAAATCTGAATAAATGGTGAACAGTGAGAATATGTTTAGTGAGTATATAACTGGCCTAGGTTATTATTCAGGATTAAAAAAAAACTTTATCTGACAATCCTAAACGGAGAGTTCACCTAATAGAAAACAAACAGAAACAATGAATAGGCAATTTACAAAAATGAAACCTGAATGAATTGTGAATATGTAATGATTTCATCACCAACCAAGTATTTGCAAATAAAAATGGTTAGGAACATTTAGACACCCATCAGATTGACAACAATTAAAAAGCCAGCCTGGCACAATGGTGCATGTGTATAGACCCAGCTATGTGGGAGGATCCCTTGAGTCCAGGAGTTCAAAGCCAGCCTAAGTAACATAGAGACACCCCATCTCTAACAAAGAACAAACGAATAAAAGACTAATAATGCCAAGTTTTGGCAACTATGTGGAACACTTAATACTGTTTTTGATCATGTAAATAGGTGCAATCGAATTGGAGCAAAATTTGACTATACGAAGTTAGGTTAAAAAATGCCCCAAATCTGAAACCAGTAATTCGTCTTGAAGTAATATATTATAGGAAAAATATCTCATATGTGCTGAATGATACATGCACAAACCTGTTTACCACAGCATTATTTTTAATATTAATAACTGGAAATAATCTGTATATAAAAATAAAAATAAATAATTAAACTATGGTATATTATAAATGAAATACTGTGCCAGAACTAATAAACTATAAATGCCAACATGGATAAGCCTTAAAAACATGACATTGAGTTAAAAAACCCACACATTTTAGAAGACTATTTTTCAAGAGAAACCATAAAAATACCACATATTGTTTATAGATCCATACATTTGTAAAACAGCATACAATCACCTATATATTGAGGGAAGTTTCCAAATTTAGAATGAATATAAGCTCTGGAGGGGGAAAAAGGGGAATAAAGTCAGAAAAAAAAATAAGAGCAAAGAAATATATAATTAAAGTTGTATATTTTTTAAAACTAATACTCACCTAAAGCAAATATGGCAAAAGGTTTGTTAAAATATATTAAGATATAATCAAACTGGTGGGTAACACCTGTTTTAGATTATTTTTTAGTTATAGAATTCCCATTTTTTTCAGTTGTCTCTCTCCTGAAATTTTCTGTCTCTATAACTTTCTTTGCCTATAGATTTTCATACATATTTATCCTAGTTTCTTGTTACATTTTTATCAAGTAATTTAGATATCTGTGTTATCTGTCAGACTGCTCTTATTAGCACTTTATCTCTTTCTTGACTATGGGCCACACTGTCCTGCTTGTTCCCAAGTCTAGTAATTTTTGAATGCACACTGTACAATATGGATAATACATTGTAGAAACTCTGAATTTTGTTCTTCCTCTGAATAGTGTTGAGTTTTCTTCCAGTAGATAATTAAATAACTGACATATAGTATTCAGGAAAAGAAACTGTAGTTTCTTGGCATAGTGAAAGTGAGCATAGGACGGGTACACTGACTCACTCCTATAATCCCAGCACTTTGAGAGGCTGACGCAGGCAGATTACGAGGTCAGAAGCTTGAGACCAGCCTGGCCAACATGGTGAAACCCCGTCTCTACTAAAAATACAAAAATTATCTGGCCATGGTGGCAAACGCCTGTGGTCCCAGCTACTCAGGAGACTGAGTTGGAAGAATCACTTGACTCCAGGAGGCAGAGGTTGCAGTGAGCCGAGATTTCGCCACTGCACTCCAGCCTGGTGACAGAGCAAGACTCCGTCTCAAAAAACAAATAATAATGAAATAAAAAAATAAAAATGTATTTGGTTCTTTTTATTTCTCTTGTTGTGCTCATGTTTTCATTTAAATGCTTGAACATATTTATACTGGCTTTTTTAAACTTTCTGCAAATTTAATCATTTCTGTCATTTCTAGACATTTCTAAGCAATGTCTATTTACATTTTTTCTGATAATGGGTCACATTTTTCTGCTTTTTAGCACATATACTAATATTTGATTTTTTGCTGAATATTGTAAACATTACATTGTTAAATGTCAAGATTATATTCTCCTTTAATGAGTGTTGTAATTTGTTACTGTAGGCAGTTGTTTACATGCCACATAGCTTGATAGTTTTTAAAATTTTCACTTTGGGTGAGTTTAGAACAGATTAGCACTCATTGATCCTTACTGCTCAGACCCTCCTGGGGTCCCTTTTGAATGCCCTGGCTGTTCAACAGGGTTGTCTTGTTGCCTAGACCTGCATCTCCCAGCCCTGTGCAGGCTCTAGTGATTTTTCAACTTAGTCATCCTGTAGTTATTTCCCTGGGCGTTGACAAAGACACTCCTTGACCTAGCTTTAGGGGAGCTCTAAGTCCTCAAAACCCCGATCTTGGACTCTCTTTCAGGCCTACTTGGTCCAGTTTTAGCAAGAATTCTGAGTCGGTTTAGAAAACTCCCCAACCTCTATATAAAATCAAATTCTTAGGCCAGGCATGGTGGCTCACTCCTGTAATCCCAGCACTTCAGGAGGCTGAGGTGGGTGGATCATGAGGTCAGGTGATTGAGAGCAGCCTGACACAGTGAAGCCCACTCTCAAAAAAAAAAAAAAAAAAAAAGAAATCGAATTTTTCATTCCCCACCCTCTATATCGTATCAGCTCACTGGCCTTCAGCAAGAATCTCAAGTTTTCTAGTTGGCTACAGGAACAGGGCAAATTGAGTACCAGTTACCCCATCATGGCTACATACAGAAATTCAGAAGTTAATACTTAAGAAACACTCTTTTCACTAGAAAGTAAGTTTCACAGCAACAGATTACTTTCACTGTTGCAGCTCTAGTTCCTAAATATCTGGTATACAACTGGTTCTCAATAAATTCTTGTTGAATGAAGGGTCACAAGGAAGCTAATCGGGAGACGTTTGGGTACACATGAAAGAAATTTCAGCGAAGA
The DNA here is from genome assembly GCA_004027715.1 of Plecturocebus donacophilus. Classification (NCBI taxonomy): domain Eukaryota; kingdom Metazoa; phylum Chordata; class Mammalia; order Primates; family Pitheciidae; genus Plecturocebus; species Plecturocebus donacophilus. The sequence continues at coordinate 40,375 of PVKP010016475.1, forward strand.
GTGGTTTACTCAGATAGGTGCTTAGGCGCTGCACATTGAAAGAAGTGCTGGCGAGGGCAGTTCCTGGCTCTGGCTCAACTGTGGTACTTCCATGAAGACATAGTCTTTGTTTTGCCACTCTGTCCCTACAGGTTATCCGCTCTTGATGCTTGTAGCTACATGGTTAATGAAAATGTGTCTTCTTCAGAGGTATCTATAAAGCATGTGTGCTGTGGTGTTTAAGTATCTTAAGTTTTTGATAGAGGCCAAGAAAGGAAAATGGATAATATAACTCGTAAGTTGTATTAAGAATAAATTTTAAGCAAAAGGGCTTGCGAGTCACAGGAAGATCATAGGATGTATAGATTGTAAGTAACCCGTATAACATCAGATACACGATAAAAGACATTTATGGGTTGATACGGAACTAAGAAAACTATTACCTACAGATAGGCATTGAAAGACCACATACATTTGAAATATGCACAAGGTTCAGATGTCACCTGTGGTTTGAAAGCTGTGTCCTTCTACAGCCTCCCCTGGGTGACACCCATGTAGCCCCACATGCCATTTGCCTAAGGCATGCATATGAAAGGCTTACCTGTTCTTCATGTAGTTGGAAAGTGATGCTGTGATGAGAGAGGTGCCACTGCATCACTGCATCAGAGTGGCATGTCTGGCTGCAGGTACCATCTGCCAGTGGACACCCCTGGCTCACCTGCAGCTCTGGTTCAGCGAGAAGCCTGCTGTGGCAAAGGGGCTGGGTGAGCAAGTATCATAACACAGGACTCGGGGAGTCTTTCTCCCTCTACCTTTCTCCTTTATCCTTGCTTCTCATTGTAGGCTTTAGATGGACTCAAGTCTCTGAGGTTCAATATCTTAGTTCAGTGTGTGACTGCTGCTCCATGACCTCAGGGACAGCCTTTCTGGTAGTGCAGTCAGGGGCTACTGTGGCATACGGAGGTTTTCCCAGCTGGTATCACTACCTCCACATCGCAGGTAGGAACACAGAGGCAGGCAGTGCAAGGGGACCCAGGCTTCATTGTCTTTCAATAAGCAATTCTAATCTTTTCAGAAAAGCTTCCTAATAGACTTCCCCTGATATTTCACCAGCTAGACTATTTCACCAGCTAGAATTATGTCACTGGGACGCCTCTAGCCTGCAAGGGAGGCTGAGGCAGAATTCTCAGTTCTGAAGGCTCTGTCATAGAGGTGAGCAGGGAGAAAAGGTTAGGGGAAAATATGGGAACCGGTAGCTAGTGGTCTCTGCCCCAGGTATGATATTGAATCTGAGGCTCAGAATTCTTGTCGATAAAATGTGTCCCTATGCCGCTGGATTTTTGTGAGGATAAAATAAGTGCTCTACAGTGCTCTACATGAGAATGCCTTGCATGCTGTGTGACCCATCAAAGGGACTCAGACATTACTTTTATTAACTCCATTCTGTCTTTTTCTATCTTTTCTGCAGAACAAACTAGGTGTCCTGCCATTTTTTTTTTTTTTTTTTTTTTTTTTTTTTTTAGTAAGTTAAACTCCTCAGAGTGACAAATTAAGGCCATCTGCAATGTGGTTCCAATCTATCCTCTCTCTCTTCTGTCTTCCCCTGACCCACAGGGTAAACACTCCAGTGTCTGAACAGGCCCCATGCTGTGCTGTCTGTGGGGCTCTGCCAGTTCCTGGAGGTGCTTGCCCATCACACCCTACTCCTGACCAGCCCCAGGCCAGGCCCAGAGCCCTCAGCCCCTCTCCAGTTTCCCTGTAGTTAGGATGACTTCCTCTAGTCCCTGTGGTCCCATAGATCCCATCGTTGCTTTATTAAAGGAGTCTGAAACTTTTCCAGCTAGCTGTATTGCTGTCAAACTTCCAAAATTTAATTTCCTTGAGCAGCACAGTCTCCTAGCACAGACCCCAGGAACACAATAGGGGCTCAGGGTATTTTTAATCCTGCCTGTGGTTGAATTGGCGAGGAGCTTCAAAAATGTACACAGGGCCCATCTAAACATTTAACATATCTTTGCCCTAAAGTCATTCTAAATATATACTTTCAGATGGTTAAAAGCTGTTTACCCTATGAGTGAAGTTTCAGGTTGATAGGCGGAGCTCTGACCAAGATGTCCTTTAGGCCCGTAGTTTCCGTCTCTAAGGTGTGGCAGTTCCATGGATTCCAACAGGGCAGGGATCCCCCAGGCGGTGGAGGGCAGCAGAGACGTCAATTCTGGAATGAATTCATTAAAAGCCTCTCGCTTTCATTGGAGGATGCAGATTTGGCTTGTTGAGTTAGCACAGGCTTCCATCCCCAAAACTGACTACTTGTAATCTGGGAAGAAACCTAAGTCAGTACTTGGAAATTTTAATCGGCACTGAATCTGATTACAGGAAAACAGGAAAACATGGTCATATGGACCCATAGTAGATATGTTATAAAACAAGGAGCCCCTCAATAACTTTTCTTCAAATTAAAAGTTTAAACATAGGTAACATGACTGTAGATACTACATCTTTTAGACATCAAATGTTAACAACGATGATCAAGTTTTTTGGCATTTGTTAAAACATGCTATTTTACCATCTTAGAATTTTTTTTAAATAGACTTTTCTCCATGATGTTATTAAATTTATCAAAAGAGGCATAGATATGTTTTTTAAAAAATTGGTCTAAGAATTCATCAGTTGTAAAAATATATAGCTTGACAAGAAATGTTTTCAAAAGGTGAGCTTTGTATTTAATTGAAAGGTTTGGTAAATACTTCCTATATTTCATTTATATTTTGAAAGAACTTACATGCTTTAAACAGCAAAATAAGCATTTCAAAATAGATAAAATACATGAATTTTCAAAACCTATACTGAGCTTATAAAGGATTTCACTTTGATAAGAGACATGAGAGGTAGTTTTTTTTCAAGTTGCCATCTCATAATGGAGCATTTCTAGACTTCTAAGCTATTTAGACTGAGGCATTGAAGACTGATCATATCTTTTATGTTCTTCACAAATTCCAGAGAAAATCACAGGAGTTTAATATAATAGTTTTTATTTCCATTTGATCAGATTGTAAAGGACATATTTATAAAAATTCTTTGTAACATTATAAACTCATATAAACAATGAAAGAAGAGTGACCAGAAATAACTGCTTAATTTTTATTTGAATCTATGAAAAATTTATTTTAAGAAGGTGCCTTTGAATATTGAGAATCAAATTTTAGAAACTAATAATTATTTGTGCAGGGGTTCAATTCAATGACCATACAGATTCATTTTTTGAAACAGTCTCTCTCTGAGGCTCAGGCTGGAGTTTAGTGGCACAATCTTGGCTCACTGCAACTTCCGCCTCTTGGGTTCAAGCAATTCTTGTACCTCAGCCTCCCAAGTAGCTGGGATTACAGGCATGTGCCACCATGCCAGGCTAATTTTTGTATTTTTAGTAGAGACAGGGTCTCATCATTTTGGTCAGGCTGTTCTCAAGATCCTGACCTCTGGTAATCTACCTGCCTTGGCCTCCAAAGTGCTGGGATTATAGGCGTGAACTACCATGACAGGCCAAGATATTGAGTCTGAGCAAGATTATAGGTGGTGAAAAAAATATTTCCTATAACAAGGAAAAAGAATCATCAGGGTCCTATTGTAATGTCTGAACATACCCCAGGTCCACCCCAGTTCTGGAGAGTCAGAATTCAGTCCAATTTTTACTTCCAGAAGAATGGATGTTTAGAGAGATGGAGACTTTCCTTTCTCCTGATGTGTTATACTATAACCAGAAAACAAAGGGTAGAGAACATGGAAGGAAGAAAGGGAGAGAAAAAGAAGGAGGAAGGGAAGGTAGGTAGGAAGGAGGGTGGGAAGGCAGGCCAAGATTTCATCTGCTCCCAAAGACAAATTTCTTTTTCACAGTATTTCTAAGGTGCCAATTTAAAATACTGTTTTTAGATCATCTGTAAGTTAGAGGTGGCTGAGATTGTTAGATCTGTTTATGAATCCAATGCAGAATGTCTTTTCCTGTTCTTTTTGGACATTACCCTGGTGAGGGTAGCACTGAAAAGAATAGTCATTCCCTTTAAAAAGATGTCAGGCATCCTCCCCATCCTTTCTGCCTTGCCTCCTCCTCCTTCTCATCCTCTTCCTCTTTTTTCTTCCCTCTTTCTCCCAGTGAAGGCTACTGCAGTGGCATGTAAAACATATTTCAGGCAAGTTTGAGAAATAAGAGCAGATTGGTGACAAAAAGGATATTAAAACTAGGAAAGAGTTAGAAAAATAGAATTGCTGATAAACTCCTCTGGCATCCTGCAACCTTAGAGAGCCTGTTTGATCTGACATCATAAAACAAATTGCTACATTTTGCTTTTCAAACTCATCCTGCATCAGAAGGTAAAAAACAAGTCACACTTCAGATTGTTATCATATGTCTTTTGGTTTAAGAAATAAAAAATAGTTTCACTAAATGAATGGCTTGCATAATGAAAAATATTAATAGTCCTACTGAGAACACTCTTGATCTGGAAATTCTTGCTCTTTTGTTTATCCAACAGGACAAAGACGTACTGGATTAATGACTAGAATCTGAATAATTATTTACCGAGCTTGCCAGTAACCCTGTTCACCTTCACACGGAATTTGAGGTGACCTCATTTTGAAATGCAGGGATGAACTCTTTGATCATGCATCTCTCCTTCTGTGACTCATGCTCTCAATGCATTCATAAGATTATTTATAAGTGGGAGAATGTATGTATGCAAGGGATTAAGTCCTTTGTATTTTGCATTTCTTCTGTCTTTGAAATAGTCTCCTTCAGAATTGTCAATGTAGAGAGAACTCCTGTCTTCCAGGCAAACAGGTGAGGTCCAGATTGCCACAGAGTTGAGAACACTCTGCTCCTCCAAGATTTAAGAAGGTAGGAAGTGGCTGGGCACTGAGCAAGGGCAGGACTTTCTCATTTCAGCCTGGCCCAGAGGCTTGGGATGGCAGGTTCTCCTGATGTATTCTCCACCTTCAGATGTGGAGTTGGGCGAATGGTCTGAGCCAGGTTTCTTCCTTCTCGGCTCGCTCTTTCTGGCCTCATCTATGGGCTGAGAGGCCTCCAGAGTTTGTTCAAGAACCAGCAGGGAGACCTTCGGAGTGCAGCATTCTGGGACTAAGAAGCAGAAGCTCACCAAGGCAGGATGCCAGTCCTGAAGAATAAAGACTCCTGGCCACCCCACTCCCAGGATTCCTCAAAGACTTTGCAAACTGGGCACTCTATTCCTGCTGTCCCAGAGAGAATGAATAGCAATTTAAAGACCAGTCAGAGCCCAAGAATCCTTGGTCCTTGGCCTGTTACTAGGTCATAGAAGAAAATAGCAGTGATGAGATAGAAATGTCAGGGGCATTAGAAACGCCAGGGCAGATGTGCTGAAGAAACTGCTTGAGGGTGACTGAAATCCATGCCCAGCATCTACTGGTACCTCCCTGTGATTTAAACTGGAGGAAATTTGACACAAAAATCCCATTCACCTGATCTCCTTGATCTCCAAAAAATACATTTTGGTTGATAGAAATATTAGATGTGTGTATGTATTTTTTTTTTTTCTGAAGAGTAGTGTCTAAGTTAATATATTTTAGAAGTTAAGGCCTTGTAGATGGTATATCCCAACCAAAGAACTACAGGAGAACAAGACAAAGGTTGATAAAAATGTGCCCATGATGGCCTTCTGCTGGTGCAGGTGAGCCTCCCTTCTGAGCAAGCATCCATGCTGGTTTCTATCTGGGAGAACGTGACCTGGAAGGGGACATTTGACCTTTCATATAAAAGCCTGTTCCAGAGACAACAGGAATGCAAGCTAGTCATTGATCCATGAAACCCACCCTTGCAAATTCTGAAGTCTGGGAAAGGCCTCAGAAAGAGGTGTCCAGGCCTGGGCATGGCAGTGCATTTGGCTGAGCTGGGTATAACCAGGGTAGAGGGATTGCCCAGGCTGTTGCTCGCAGCAATTTGAGAGACAGAGCCACACAGCGAGCTCTGCACCAGAGCCTGTGACTGGAGAGATGACAGACGTCCTTGGGTGGACATTTCAGCTTCCTGTGGTTCCTTGGGTTTTGTTTTGTCCTCTGTCTCCAAAACTATCTAACTTTTTATGTATTGCTGAAATCAATTATCTAATCATTCATAGACAGCTATCTTTCACATTTATGTTCAAGATGGGCTGGCATTTTTTAAGCTATTTTTGCTAAATTTCAAAATCATGATTTGGAAAGCTTTGTGAAATCACACAGGATGCTTTTCAACTAGTTCTAAAAATCGATAATCTATATAAAAAAGTGTACGATACAAGAATAAGCATTTTCCAGAGTTTGATAGTCCTTGAGTACATTTATCAGGGTCCAAAAAAAGCAAAACACAGCAAACAAGGAAGTTGACCACTGATTCTTCTTTGTCTATTTTGCATCTCTGGATTTATTTCTTTTGAAATATGATTTAAAGTACAGATAACTAAGACTAGATGGTTGCTATAATTCAAAGTAGGTAACATTAAAAATTCCAGTCATCAAAATCTCTCAGCAAGTTTTGCTCCACAGTAGGAAAAAGTAAAAAGATGTTAAATGTAACACAAAGATGCCCCCAAGAAATCAGAAAAATGAAAATAGAAATTTCAGGACTCATTAAAATGCATGTTAAAGTATTTTCTGATTACGTAAGTAAGATATATTCATCATTTAAAGATATAAAAACTGTGCAGAAAAGTCAAAGACATGCAGACTAACCATAATTTTATTTCCCCAGTGAAAAGATTACTTACATTTTAAATTATGTCTGTCCTTTTTACAAACATACAATAAATTGCTAATGCTGACAGTGTAAATAAAAAAAAACTTGAGGTAATGCATGTTAGTCCAATTTGGCTATTCCACATGTTTACATATTTTTAACTATGTTGTATATAATAAACATAAAATTTTTATTTGGTAATCTAAAAATTCATTAATTTGAAAGTATTCCCTTGGCGAATATGAGAACTATAGCAAAGAAAAAAATCACTTAAAATTTTCTGTACCAGAAATAATTCCTCTTATTTGTAGGCTTTCTGTACTTCTGTCTGCATAGGGCAGAGATTGACGTACTTATTTCTATAGAGGGCCAGATTCTAAAATATTTCAGGCTTTCAGACATTTTGTGTCAACTAGAAAATTATGAGATCTATAAATTTAGAAAGGAGACTTCATTATAAAGGGTTACAGCCTGCAAGGTGGCAGTCCCACAGGCTGAGAAGCACAACCTAAGGCAGAGCCTGAAAAACAGGCACATCTAGGAAGGGAAAAATGAGACAGGGATTTATACTAAAGGGATTGACCAAATATACATATTTAGCAGGTTACATTAGGAGCTATAAATATGCATGGAGGAGATCTTGTCCCATGTTCACTTTGGGGTGGAGACTTAACATTTAAATGTATTACAACGAGGCCCTATATAGCTACACGTGAAGCAGGGACATGAAGACATTCATGTAAATGTAAATGGCCAGAACCAGTCCATCTTCGGTGGGTGGTCGCTAATTAGAAGAATGTACTGAAATCGGGCTCCTGTCCAATCAAAGCTGTAGTTACAGCTGAGGAACAGGGGCTAGGGGATCGCCTCTGGTGGTAGATATGTGGCCCAGGCTGGGGTGCCATGGCGCAATCTCGACTCACTGCGACTTCCGCATCTCAGGTTCAAGCGATTCTGCCTCAGCTTCCTGAGTAGAGTAGCTGGGACTATGAGCGTG
>PVKP010016476.1:0-48084 GCA_004027715.1 Plecturocebus donacophilus
CCGCTGTCCCTCCCCTATTTCCCCCTGACAGACCCAGTGTGTGATGCTCCCCTCCCTGTGTCCATGTGTTCTCATTGTTCAACACCCGCCTACGAGTGACAACATGCAGTGTTTGATTTTCTGTTCTTGTGTCAGTTTGCTGAGAATGATGGTTTCCAGTTTCATCCATGTCCCTACAAAGGACACAAACTCATCGTTTTTGATGGCTGCATAATATTCCACGGTGTATATGTGCCACATTTTCCCTGTCCAGTCTATCATCGATGGGCATTTGGGTTGGTTCCAGGTCTTTGCTATTGTAAACTGTGCTACAATGAACATTCGTGTGCATGTGTCCTTATAGCAGAACGATTTATAATCCTTTGGATATATACCCAGTAATGGGATTGCTGGGTGAAGATTTCTAAATTGTTTAAACTTTAAGGCAAAGAACTAAATCTCAAGGGTTGAATTTCTGATTGCAGTAAAAAGATAATTTTTACTTGGGTACTCTTGTATTCATATGATTCCTTTGCAAGACTGAAAACCTTGTTATAGACTGATTTGTGAGATAGTAGGCTGGGTACAGCTGCTGTGGATATTGATGTTTTTGAATAGTGAATAAGCACATTGGAATTATATGATACATAAAACAGTTCTTAAGCTTACAATCGACTGTAGCAGCTATTTACCTCCAAGCAACTTTGGTTTATGAATACTATGTTATTGGTTTGTAAAACACCACAGACAAGTTCATGTGGGATTCTATATCCCTGTGAAGTCACTTCAGGGATTTCTGAGAGTCCCTAGATGGTGTCCATGTCCTCACCAACAAGACAGGTCAATTACCACAGGAGACCCTTGGCAGCAACCTGCTATTTGCACCAGGCATCACTGCTTCTGTTGGGCACTGTAGCTGCCATTGAGTCTAGCTCAGTAGCTCTTTAAGAGCAAGCAGCCAAATCCTAAATCTAGATTGATAAGAATTAAAATGTAGGATCTGTTTTTGTAGACATCAGGTTTTAAATGGACCACCCAGAGCAAGACCCTGTCTCAATAAATTAATATAAATAAAAATAAATAGATAGGAACCAGATACTTTTAGAATCCCATAACATTTTCTCAGGTGAAAAGATAATTTCTGATGTCTTGCTGTTAATATATATTCTAGTTATTCCTTAATAGGTGGCTAGGAAGAGGATGTCTAGTAAAAACATCTCTTTACAAATTATATCTTTTTACTCTACAACAATTTTCACTGTTTAATTTGGAAAACACATCCTCCAGATTTGGCTTCTTCATGAATACCAGTTTTGTTTTGTTTGCTTGTTTTTTGAAGAACCTGGTGATTTGAAGAGTTACATGTCAAATAGGTTTAGGAAACAGAAGAATTCAATAACTGAAGCCAGGGTCTACACTTGTATCTCTTTACTTTTAGCTTGACTCTTTTCCCTATCACTTAAGTGAAGCAAGTCCCACTGATTCATTCAATGACTTCTTACCCCTTTTCTGTTCAACGTAATGAATCTTTTGCTCCATTAGGCTTTTTGCTTTCCATCATGCACTTGCTGAAGCCCCCGGTTCTTGGATATTCTGAATTTTTGCATGTTCTGGGCACACTGTTCCCCCCGATTGTCACACTGATTTGTACCTGCAGTCCTCATCCAACCTCAAGTCAGTTCCAAAACAGATAATATGCACATAGGGCATTTAGGGGCACATATTCTGCACTGACTTATCTAACTTTAAAGCAACCTTGAAAGTATCTTTCTTCCTTTCCTTTATTTTTTGAGACAAGATCTCGCTCCATTGCCCAGGCTGGAGTGCAGTGACATAATTACAACCAACTGCAGCCTCAACCTTGTACACTCAAGCAGTCCTCCTGTTCAGCTTCCCAAATAGCTAGAACCACATGTGTGTGCCACCGTGTCTGGCTATTTTTTTTTTTAATTTATTGTAGGGATGGGAGTCTTGTGCAGCTTGCCCAGATGTTGCTCAGGTTGGTCTCAAACCCTTTCACCCCAGCCTTCCAGAGTACTGGGATTACAGGTGTGAGCCACCATGCCCAAGCTCTTCCTTTTCTATTGGTAGAAATTAATGAACTGAATGCCTTGGACAACTACAAATGATTTTCAAGCTTTCTTTCATAGCTACAAAGAAGCAAATCATGGATTTGCCATTCATGAAAATTCTAATGCTAGGTCTGCTAACTGCATGTTTATTGATGAATCATGGAGTCTTGTGCCTCAGTTTCTTGATCTATGGTCATAAGGGTAAGTTTTTTCTATGGTTTCTTTCTCTGCATCAGTAGGCTTAATTTCTTGTCAGTGATGCTATTGACACTGACAAGAAATTAAGGTTACTGTTTGCCCTGACCATGAGTAAAAACAGCTCAGATATTAATCTATTGCCTCCAAAATTCCTGAGGTTTGAGGCCCAGCTTAAGTTTTGTGGTACGCCCATGTTACTAATTTTTCCCTTTGTAATATTGTGCCATATCGATGGCATAACCATCTCCAGAGCTCCTCCTCAAGACTTTCCCCAGAGTGGAGCTAGAATGCACATTGTGTTGCTTTGCCTTTACACATTTCTACTTCGTTTACATTAGCCCTTCATTTTTATAATGCTATCTTCATACAGTGGGGCTTATTCCAGTGTGATGAGAGTAGTGTTTCCTTGCAAAGACCTCACCTCCATTGTTCAGAGTTCAATTATAATCTTGACTTGCCTCAATTTTATCATCTCAGGAATGCAGACTCTTCCGGGTTCTGTCCTCTCCTTCTCTTCATCGTGTGTTTCTTCATGAGGTCTCCTTGCTCTATGTAATTTTTAAAAATAAATTAACCAACTAATTCATTTTGTTTCTACCAACTTCCCTTTCTTATTTCCAATGCAATACATTCTATTTCTGATAAAAATTACCCCTCTACAGGAGCAATGATATTTTCTCTGTATGCCTAAGGATATTAGTAGAAATGAAAAGGGATAATATATGTAATAGCACTTTGTCCATGGCTTTATACTTTTTAATAGATAAAAACATTATTACATACAATATTAGTGTAACATTAGTTGTGACCTAATCATTGTTTGTTTGTTTTTGTTTTGTGTTTGTTACAAGAAAGGGTCCTGGTCCAGATCCCAAGACAGGGTTCTTGAATCTCTTACATGAAAGAATTTAGGGTGAGTCCACAGTGCAAAGTGAAAGCAAGTTTATTAAGAAAGTGAAAGAATAAAAGAATTGCTGCTCCATAGACAGAGCAGTCCTGAGGGTTGCTAGTTGCCCATTTTTATGGTTATTTCTTGATGATACGCTAAACAAGGGGTGGATTTTTTATGCCTCCCCTTTTTATACCACATAGGGTAACTTCCTGATGTTGCCATGGCATTTGTAAACTGTCATGGCACTGGTGGGAGGGTAGCAGTGAGGACAACCAGAGGCCACTCTTGTCACCATTTTGGTTTTAGTGGGTTTTGGCTGGCTCCTTTCCTGCAATCTGTTTTATGAGCAAGGTCTTCATGATTTGTATTTTGTGTTGACCTCCTATCTGATCCTGTGACTTAAAATGCCTTGACCATTTGGGAATGCAGCCCAGTAGGTTTCAGCCTCATTTAACCCTGCTCCTATTTAAAATGTAATTGCTCTGGTTCACAGGACTCTGACAAGAAGAGCCCTGGAATTCATTTCTTGCCCTGCCATTTTCTGGCTGTGTGACCTTGGACAAGTTATATAATCATTTACTAGCTTTTCCAAAAATGAGAATATGTTGATTTTGCTTGTATTAAAAATAATAAACAATAAAATGGAATGCAAAGTGCTTGGTGTGATCCCTATCTCATTTCATGACCTGTTATTGAGTCTTACAAGTATTTTGTGAGTTGTCTTTTTTAAGGCAGTATTTTACTGTTCTTTTGTGTCGGTAGATGTTTAAACAGATCTGTGAACAATTATCCACACGCCTGACGCTCCTCCATTTCCTCACTAAAACATCTTATTCTATCATATGCTTAAAGTATTGCACCTGCTCTCCTTCTCTGTAGCTGATTTCCACTTTAATCCATTTCTCACACTTATGAAAACACTCTTTATTTTGCCACTTCCCTACTCAAAAACTTCAGTGCCTGTCATGGCCTGTGGAATGAAGTCTAAATTCCTTCACTGATTTCTCTGAGAAGCTGGACGTCCTAGCTCCATTTTACATCATCTACCTTCATTTTCACCACCTTTCTGCCTGAACCCTCTGCTACCATCACACTATTCTACTCCCTCTCCTCTTCCCCAAATCTAAATCTGTTTATCAAATCCTGACCCTACTTGGGAAGTGTTTTTGAGGACCCTAACTCATAATTATCTTCCCTTCTTTAAACACAAGTGGTTATTGCTGCATGTTGTTGGGTTGGCTGGTGAACATTTTGACTTTCCATATATATTTTTCCTGCACTTGCCTCACTTACTAGGCATTGAATCACTTCCATGTCTGTTTCTTCATGTCTCTATTGTTTTCTTCCCTATGGTCCTCTTTTCATTCCTCAGCCTGGACCCTACACTTTGTCATCTAAACAACACTCTCAACAATATTCCAAATTTCTTGCATGCTTTTGTTTTTCCATCTTCCTAGCAAAATTTAAACTCTGAATCTACTTTTTTTTTTTACTTTTACACCCAGCCCCAGACAGCTGAGCACCGTTGGAGAGAAATCTGCAACCACGGAGATTGGTTCAGCTACATACATATGTCTTCAAATGCGGCAGGAAATGTAGCGCCATCTGATAAACCTTTTGTTATTCTTGGTCAACTTCCTCTCCCCTATATATCAGCTGCATTTCCAAATATGCATCACTCTCATGTATCCTTCTCTGCTCCAAGCCCTGACTCTAGAAAGATGAGCTTGTTTCTGACTTCATAGAAAACACAGAGGCAATCAAGCATGACTTCCTTTTATTCTGTCTACCCACTTCAATACAAATACACAAATGTTTCTCATCAGTCTTTACCTGCTTTCTTCCAGCATCTGATGAACAGATGTCTCCATTCTGGCTAAAGCCAACTGCTTCACCAGGATGCTGCAACTGATTCTGACCTATTCATTCCAGAATGTTGCTTTATCAATTCCTGCTGTGTCCTTTCTCTACTTCTGTTGATTTCTTCCTCGTAGCCTGTAAGAATGGTCAAGACTTTTCCCTATCTAAAACACTTCAATTTTCCTGATCCTGCATCCTCCTCTCCCTTTGTAATTAACATTTCAAAATTCCTTGTTTCCATGTCCTTCATTCTCATTCATTCCTAATTTTCCTGCATTTGTTTTCAAGAAGCAACGCTTGACTACAGCCACTGTCACTACAGTATTTAAAGACTTTTTTAATTTCTAAATTCAAATAGCACAATTTTGTAAGGTCTTTTAAGCTGACTGATGATGCCATGGACGCTATGGTGACCCCCTTGACCAACATGTACACCTCTGGAGGGCCTTCCAGAATTAGAAATCCTAAAGTAACTGGAAGATCATGAAAGGCAGAACAATCAACCCCTGTGCCTAACTAACTTGAGACATTTTTCTATTGTTTCTTATTCTGGTTTCAACTGACAAGGCCATTGGACTTTGTAACCAACCTTGGTCAACCTCATGACTCCAGATCCTAAGACCCCCTCCCAACTTGCAAACCTATGACCCCCTTCCAGGTTGCAAAAAACCACCCTAAACTGTAACTTTCCACTGCTTACCCCAAACCTATAAAACCAACTCCTATCCCACCACCCTCCGCTGACTCTTTTCGGACTCAGCCCACTCACACCTGGGTGAACAAACAGCCTTGTTGTTCACACAAAGCCTATTTGGGGCTGTCTCTTCATTCAGAGTGCATGTTTTAACAAATTTAAAGTCTTGTCTTATTAGACTTTGCTGTTGCATTTTATATTTTTATCATTTCAACATATATTTTTCTTCTATACTACACTTTATATTGCTAAACTCTTTAATAATAAAAACTACCATTTATTAATTACTTTCTGTACGAACCAATTGCACAATATATATTCGTTAAAATAATTTTGAAAAGTGAATATTATTTGCCTCATTTTACATAGAAAACTAAGGCTTAGAAAGGTTAAGTCACGGCTTAGGGTATGTGGAAGTGGTGGAGCCAGGTTGGAACCATATTCTGTTTGCATCCAAAGCACACTTTCTCCTATGTTTATGGAAGGTATAACTCAGGGGCCCCTTCTTGCAAAATACCACCCAGAGCCACTCCTTGGGTCAGATGCCCCCTTTATGCTCCCATTATGTCATGTGCCTCTGTCATTTCATGGAGCATGAGATGTCCTTACTTAGCTGTTTGTGTCTTCCTCTGCTTTCAGTGCTTTCTCCACTGGAGACAGACACATCCTTAGTCATTGTCAGGCTAAGTGCTGGCATATACATTTTTAAATGCTCCTTGATGAAAGGCAACATCTCCAAACTTCACATTCCTCAAGACATAACAGGGTCCTATCCATGCTCACACTGTTCATTCTGTTATTTGAATGGATGAAAGATTTTTTATCAAATACCCACAGGCCTTATAATGACAAGTTCCTCTCTGAGACTTTTTAACTACTGAAGACTGTTCTGGCCAGATCTCCCTTCCTTGATCTGTCTGAGAGTGGATTTTTTTTTTTAGATGGAGTTTTGCTTTTGTTGCTCAGGCTTGAGTGGAGTGCAATGGTGTGATCTCAGCTCACTGCAACCTCTGCCTCCTGTGTTCAAGTGATTCTCCTGTCTCAGCGTCCCGAGTAGCTGGGATTAAAGGTGCTTGCCACCACGCCCGGCTAATTTTTTTGTGTGTATTTTTAGTAGAGACAGGGTTTACCATGTTGGCCTAGCTGGTTTGAACTCCGAACCTCAGGTGGTCCCCTTGCCTTGGCATCCCAAAGTGCTGGGGTTACGAGTGTGAGCCACTGTGCAAGGCCATTTGAGTGGATTTTTATCTGGATTACATAAAAGATATATCAGATATAAAACTCAACAAATTGCATCTTATAAATGGCCAGTGATGATGTACAGGGAGGAAAAGTGTCTGGGTGGACCGCCATCAGGAAGGATGATTCTTTGAAGAAATGACATTGTTTGGAGAAATGACACTGTCTCTATGCTTTTCTTATTTATCTTCCAAAGCATTCCCTTATCTGTGTCTCTTAGAGATTAATTCTGGACTTCTGACATATCAAAGATTCTTTCAGCACCTGAAATATTCTACTTTCCTCCCCCAGACCCATTATGCAGGAGGTAGAGCCGCAGCCGCTGAGGACCGGGGACCTGCTGGGAGGCCTGCGCATCTGTCAAGCTCTGAATTCCTAACAGTCCATACACTCCCTTGTCTTGGACCCTAATCCTCTACAGTGCTATGGAAACAGGTAGAAAGCAGCACCTCAAAGGAGACAAAGTCAAGTGGATTACACAAATGCTTGTCTAACTTTTCTTCTGGAGACACAGTTTCTTATGCTGTGGACCTTTGCTGCTGGAAGCTGTAGGCTTTGACCTGAACAGTGTGGCTAAACAGACACATCCATGAATTTCTGGTCTTTAGGAGCCAGTAATTCTTTCTTGAGTTGGGATTGAAAGTTTTGACATTGTCTTTCCACTGACAGAGCATTTTTCTTTTCATTATCTCCAAACTTTTATAAATGTGGTGCTGACCGTCTTATTTATTTGGGCCAAAGGCCAAAGTGAATTGCTTCTCCATCAGTTATGCTAAGCAGGGAGTCATACAGCAGTGTATATTGGGACAGATGGACAAAACAACTATGACTGGTGATGTGATTACAGCTTCAGAGCATCGTATGCTCCTTTGACCAAAGGACTGTCTCCTTGAGAAGCCCAGTGTGCAAACATGTCCCTGCTAACTGGCAGCTTGACCTCTTCTATGCCACACGCACCCTGTGGCATGGGTCATGCTGGGAGATGCACTGAGGCACTGGCCAGCAGAGGTGACAGCCCTTGAGCTGACAGAGTCCTCATGCTCTTGAGCAACCCCTGCTTACCTGCTGTGTGACCCACTCCGAACAGTTAGGGCTGCTTGTCTTAGCCTGGCTGGGAGCACATTTACACACAGTGCAAGTGAAACAGAGTGCTTCCCTCACAAATCCACCCACTGCTCATCAGGAGAGAGATACAGGGCAAGACTGGGAAACCCAGGCCAACTTCCTCTAAGTAGAACACACACAGTCATCACCACGGTGTTCAGGGAAATGGAGCAGAAGGTAATTCAGTCATGGCCTCCAGCCAGAAAGCCAACCACCCAGCAACACAGAGCAATCCAAGCTGTCCGAGGGACCAGGGCCTGGAGGAAAACAACTTGTAAAGGAATCTTTTTTTTTTTTTAAATAGAGTTTATTGTTTTAGAGTAGATTTTAGGTTCATAGAAAAATGGGCAGAAGGTACAGAGATTTCTCATATGTCTCCTGCCCCTCCCCCAACCTCCCTCATGATCAACATCCCCAGCAGAGTGGTGCATGTGTTATCATTGATGAGCTTACATGAACACATCATAATCAACCTAATTCTTTTTTAAAAATAGACACTTTTAACAATTCTTCTTCTTTTTTTAGAGACAGAGCCTTACCCTGTTGCCCAGGCTGCAGTGAAGTGACATGAACACGGCTCACTGCAACCTTGACCTCCTGGGCTCAAGGAATCCTGCTACCCCAGCCTACCCAGTAGCTGTAGCTGCAGGCACATGCCATGATGCCTGGCTATTTTTTTTTCTCTTTTTGCAGAGGTGCAGTCTCACTATTTTGCCCAGTCTGATCTCGAACTATTGGGCTCAAGTGATCCTACTGTCTTGGCCTCCCAAAGTGCCAGAATTACAAGCATGAGTCACTGCGACCAGCCTATTTTAATAATTCTTTAGTGGCTTGGAGTTATTTAGATTCAGGGAGAGAGAACTAGAACTACTTTCTTCTTAAGTCTTGACAAATTTTTCTGCCCTTTTTATTCACAATTAACCCTCATCGGAGTACCTGTGACAGGATCCCAGTGTCTTTCCCTGAACTTCTATGCCACTTAAAGCCCTGCTGCTTAATTTAGCACAGCCAGAATGTTTACTTCTGTTTTCTGTGCATTAGTCTTGGCTTTCCAGACATATCATTAGCTCTCCAAGACAGGAACCATTTCTCAGTGCTGAGTTCACGTAGGTTCTCAATAAAATAGGGGCCGACATACAGTAGATGTTTGTTTATTTCAGAGTACAAATACCCGAGGCATCCAAACGCTTGGGATAGTTCTGAAAAAATTTTGCTACCATGTTCATACATTTTGCAATCACATTGCCGCAATAACGAAAGGATACTCTCCTTTAGGGCATGACAGTAGTGTAATAAGCCAGGCTGTGGAAATGGGGGATGTGTTCTAGTGGCCCAACGACGTGATCCAGAGAGCGTGGTAGGGTTTGTAATAGACATATGAAAAATGACTCTGTCAGAAGCTGTTCGATGTTATGAAAATCATATAAATTACATGGAACAAAGGTCATTTACTCCAGAGCAAGAACTATTTCAGAAGTATAGACAAGCACAATTTGTAAAGGAAGATGTAGCTAGAGCCAATGGAGGATGTTGATGGATCTTTCCAAAGATCACTTCTGATGGGGAGTGGGTTTTGTCATATTCCTATCCACAGGTCAATAAAGATTTCCAGGAAAACAAATTTCCATACATACTTTACAGTTCTCTTTACCATTTTAAAAGGAAATGGATATGTAATGCTTTTTTTTTTTGAGACAGTCTCTCTCTGTTGCCCAGGCTGGAGTGAAGTGGCATGATGTCTGCTCACTGCCGCGACCTCCACCTCCCAGGTTCAAGCGATTCTCCTGCCTCAGCCTCCTGAGTAGCTGGAATTACAGACACATACCACCATGCCTGGCTAAGTTTTCTATTTTTAGTAGAGACAGGGTTTCACCGTGTTGGCCAGTCTGGTCTCGAACTCTCGACCTAAGTTGATCTGCTCACTTCAGCCTCACAAAGTGCCAGGATTGCAGGCATGAGCCACCACTCCCAGCCAGCAATTTTTTATTTTTATGCCAAATTACCTTAAATGTATTCATTGTGTTTATGGTATCAACTATCTGGAATATTATATGATCTGTTTTCATTTTCAGATAAAACTAAGTAGTTTTAACTGATGAATTGATTATAGATAACATATCTCCCAATTGATTTGTGCTAACCAAAAGATTAAATTTTACTTCATGGTTACTATACTTTATATCTCATTTTTTTTTTGTAGCATTACACTATAGGCTAAAGTTTTTTTATTTTTTTAATTTTGTTTGAAATTAAGACTTCTAAACTTCAGAAGTATTATTTACCTGGTAGTGCTCTCATGTTATGGGTAAATTATCTACAATAATTCTATGGTTATCAGTAGGTTTAGAAATCATTTAGTCACCATTTCTAAAGTGTTTTACACTATCAGTTTAATTGGATAAACTTAAACTGAAACTCAGAACTTGTCCTTGACACACTGCTCTAAATTAAATTCGATTGCCACGTCCTGTCAGTTCAAATTCCTAAATACTCCACCTCTCTTCTTTTCTGTGGACCCAGGCTCATATAGCACTCTGCAGGTTTCCTTCATAGACTTGCAGTAGCCTCTACCCTCCCTGAGAGTGGGCACTGGGTCTTTTTTCTCCCTACTTTTGTTTGATCCCCAGCAGAGTGCCAGACAAGTAATGGATACTGAATAAAAAATTTGATGAATGAACAAATGAAAGCTTTGCCTAATTTGAATGATCCAGTGTTCTGAATTAGTAAACCCCAGCATATCAGGTTCAATTAAACATTACCAACAATTTATACTAGGCAGTGCCTGTCGAGGCTGCCAGCAATTCTCTAGGAATCGTTTTATGTGCCTGAATCACCTACTTTATAGATGCAGTGTACAATCTTTAGTTAAAGTTGTCAAGGTTCATGTTTTCTGAAACAAATGATGTTGACTTGAAATGACTATTATGTCAAGGTTGTGGGTATATAATATTTTCTCCCAAAGAAGAGGAGAGCAACAATCGGTATCAATTTTGAAAACTAGACAATGAGGTAATAACATAACAGCTGGGTAATCTTTAAACCAGGAAAAGAGGTAATAATAAATTAAGCAAGGGTATACTGGGATCATCAAGATACATCCTGCAGGTGAAGTCAAGCTGAAGACGCCATCAGAGGGGTCTGTGGAGGTCATGAACATTTGAGATTTCATTGTCTTGTAACTTTCTCAATCCTGTGAAAAGCAGCTTGGAGAAAATTTTGAAATGCAAAGGTCAGATGTTCTTCATTCCTCGTGATGAATAAATAAATGAATATTTCTGGTCTGAGTGTGCATATTTAGGATCCAAAAGGGGACTCCAGGGATGGTAGGAACAAGCTGCCACTGTTGTTTTTGTTTTTTATGATCATTCCTTTTTTAAATAGCTTCCCTTTACATTTTATCCATTTTTTTGATGTATTACATTCTTTTTCTCTAGGGCTTCCAGAGTTTTCATGGCTTTTTATAGGTGGAGTAAGAATTCCTCTCTCTGTTTAATAATACTCCTTGTGTTATTAGAGGGATGTTCTTTGTCTTTGGTGCATTGTCGACTAACATTTTACAATGAGACAAAATGCCTCTGAGGTTTTATTTCCTTTTTAATTAGAGAAATCCTGCAGCTGAGAGCAGACATTCATGGTGGGACTTTTTCTGCAGCATTAATCTTGCGTCCAGTTTCTCCTGGGTCACTGTGTATGGTAGCCCTGTTAACCTTAGCAGGAATCGGGTGGGTGCTGCAGAAGCCCGGTGAATCTTGGGGCTTGTGCTGCTGGCTGAGGGTTAATGACAAACCCAAGTAACAAGGTCCCTGAAATCCTTGTTTCTGATGTGGTAATTGCCCAGATCTGGAGGTTTTAGGCTCTAGACTTATGGAAAACAAAAGAATAAATCTAGCGTTTGAATCAATGAGTTGATCACTTCTCTGTGTTCTAGAAAGTTTCCTAGTGGGTAGAAAGCGTAGGCCTCTTTGACAAGAGAAGTTTGATAATTTAGTCAGAGGAAATGCTGTTTTCACCATTTTGCCTGTATCAAGCTGAGAACACTCCCAATTTGAGGTAATAAGCCAACCAACTTAATTAGAAAAATGATATGCTTCTGCAATGACTAATCATGAAGATCAGAAAAGAGGCAAATGCACATGTTTATCAATCCTTTGATTGAACTCAGCAGCAAAGCCGGACTGGGGCCTCTAGAGGCCATAAACAGTCAACACATTACACCCAGCTCCAAGGTGTGCAATTTAGGATGATTATTAAATCGCAAAATAAATGTGGGGAAATCAAAGAGGTTCTACTGTTTTTTCCCCCAGTATGACCACTTTCAACTTATATATTTTTAATTTGAAGAATCAAATTATTTAAAAATAATTGGGAGAGGAGTTCGAGGATGTATGGCTTTGTTCCAAGATATATAAGATCTGTGTTTTGGGTAATTCAGTGCTAAGCTAAAAGCCTCTGTGAGAAAGAGACTTATTTTTGTAATAGGCACATGGGTGGAGCTACAGCATGGCAAAATCGGTCCTTTAGAACAATATCAAAATGAAGTGCAATGCTGTCACCTGGTGACCACGTTCTGAAATGACATAATATCATCCTTGAGGTCAGCTACCCTCCCTTTCCTGCCTATTCCTCTCCAACTTTAGATGACATCATGGAATTTTAGAGCTAGAGAAATATGAGAACAAATTTCACTCAGCTTCTCCAGTTTACGTGAGAAATGGAGACCTTAAGAGGTTAAAGCAACACTGCCCTGGTCCATGCCTAGTTAATGGTGCATTCGTGGTGAAAGAAGGTACTTGAAGCCAGCCAATTTGGATTTAAATGGCAGCTCTGCAATTTACTAGCCGTGAGATTAGGGGCAAAGTATTGAATCTTGCTGAATCTCAGTTTCCTCACATGTAAAATGAGAATTCTATTAGAATAATGGGTTATTGGGAAGATTGGATGACATAATCTACGAAATTTATCTGACAAATTATTGGTTATTATTATTGTTGTTATGGTTATTGTTGCTGCTGTCATAAGTTTTGTTTACTGGCACCTCTTGGCTTCCAGAGGAATATTTCTATAAATCCAATTGCTTTCAGGGAACACATGTGAGTGGTCATTGCATAGAGGTAGAACCAAACCAGTGGAGCCTTAGCTGGAATACAGAATCTGGCCCAGGCTGAAGGGAGCTGAGATGGCGCTTAGAATTCAGATTAAGACTGTTTTCTCTGGAGGGTACTGATTAAGCCTCAGGCACACGAGGATGCAGAGAATACACATGAGCTCAAGGTATCTCTGAGTGCTGCTGTTTCCTGAGCATCCCTAATAGGTACCTTACAAATTAGAGGGTCATTGGTACCTGCATGAAATGAAGAACCCACTAGGCCACAGGAACCCAGGAACCATAATTTATCTTGATTTTCACTCCATTAGGCTGGGCAGACACTCCATGGTCTTCAGGGGTTACCCTCATGACTGTTACGTTTTCCTCAGAGTCCTTGGCCCTGTAGCAGGGCTGGCTGTGGGGTTAGGGGAGAAAAAAGAGGAGGAGGAGGAGGAGAGAGAGACAGACAGAGAAAGAGAGTGTCAGGTGAAAGGCAGGTAGGAAAGTGGTCATTGGTTAAAAGTGCAGGTTCTTGAAATACATCCTCTATCACATATGGGTTAGCTGTGTGGCGATCTGGGCAACTTACTAACTTCTTTAAGACTTGATTTCCTCATTTGAAAAATATGATAAAATTATAATTTTGCTTACCTTGGAATGTTGTGAGGAGAAAATGAGATGAGTTCATGTATAGTACATAAAGCAGTGCCTTACACACAATTCACACTGAAAAAATGTTGACTCAATATATATATATGTGTATGTATGTATAATTATATATATAACAATCATATATCTATACATAACTGAGTGCTGAATCTAGCATTTTCATCAGTCTCTAGGCAGTGCTCACTATGGCTCTAATCAAGTAATTATTCGTGATGCTCACGAAGCTCACTTTGCCCATGACGTATAGTCATCTGTGGGTGTTCTTGGATGGCTCTATACGCTGCCTGTATTTTCTGAACGAAAAATATTGACACAATGTGTGGGTTCTTTTAGGATAGGATATTTGCAAATGGAACAGTACCTTAACCCTTGAGATGTATGTTACAACTTCATTCTACACACTTGCACTTAATTTACCAAAGTAATAAATAAGAACAAAAATAAACTAGAGAAATCTCTGTATAATCCTGCAAATCTGAGACTTTCAAATTAATGCTTCAAGAACATCTTCTTTTTATAGCTTCCCATTCCCAGGCTGTTATGAACTTACTTTGCTCAAACAGCCTTTCACAGAAACAGAAATTTGGAATCTTGTGGTTTTCTCAAACGATCAGAGAAAGACTTAGGTTTAAGTTAAAGCAATAAAATATATTGAAACTTGTTGTGTCCCTTGGGTTCTTGGTTGAATGCAATATAAGCCAAATACTGCTTATTTAAGCAGATGAAGAATTTCTTCTTTACATCTACAACGGGGATGGCGAAGCAGTTCTGAATGGGCCGGCACAAGGGGTCTGGATGGCAGGGGCCTGGAGTCTTGCCAGGGAATTGTTTACTGCCATCGCTGATTCTGTCCCTTCTGAACCCCAGAATGAGAATGAACCCATACTTTTTATCACCCTTTCTAGAAGCAAGCCCTGGATAAAAGCTGTGGTTGGATTAGCCTAGCTCACATGCCACCCAATGGCAGGGAAGGAGAAACTGGTCCTTCTTTGGCAGAGGAAGCCTCTTACCAAGACTCACACCAAGGGGGCTTTCCCTGAAATGGCCAGCAAATCCTGGCAAACAACCCCCGCCCCTTGTTAAAATAGGTTCTGAGAACTCACAATGTTTGATCATTTTGACAAGTGGTGAGTGAAAAGCCACTGTTATACCAGAGGAGGGATCAAGAGCATAGCAAGTGAGTCTATTGCTAAGTTACACAGTTGTCATGAATGAACACCAATTTTTTTGTTTTGTTTTTATTTTAGAAACAGTCTTGCTCTGTCGCCCAGACCGGAGTGTAGCGGTGTGGCCCTAGTTCACTGCAGCTTTGACCTTCTGGAGTCAATCTATCCTCTTGCCTCAGCCTCCTGAGTAACTGGATCTGCTGCTTTGCCCCACCACGCTGGGCTTATTTTAATTTTTGTAGAGACAGGGTCTCACTATGCTGCCCAGACTTGAACATTAATTTTTACCTTCATGAAAATGAAGGCTCGCAGCACCTTAGTTAGAATCAAAGTTTTCTAATTCCACTCAACTCACTGTATCTGTCTGAGTATATGAAACTTCAATATTTAAAAGTATTTAAACATGAGATCTCTCTTTCATTACTAATTTGTTGAACGATCATTGTGTGAAGACTCTGTACTGAGCACTTTACACGTATCGTCTTATTTTGTCCTCATCACAGCTCCAGGAGCTAGATTCTACCTTCATTCTCATCTTTAGAGGTGAAAAAAACTGAAGCCTAGAAAACTACAGCTAGTGAGACTGAAGTTAGGCCTTGAACTCAGACTTGTCTGGTCCTAAATAAAGCCCATGTTGTTAACTGAGCTATGGTATTTAATTCAGCCCACATATTTTAATTATTTATGACGGCTTTTAAAAGCAAAGATATAATTATCTATGGAAAAAATAGAGAGAACTTTGATAGAACTATTAGAGAACAAAAAAGCAGAACACTACTGCAAAGGAGCTGTGGGTGTTTTGAGCAGACAGAGCTCATTTAAGTGCTTCCTTTTGCTGGCATTTGGGGACAAGATGGTTTATCCCCTGAATTTAATTATTCTTATTTTAAGGTGGAGTTAATCACTACTCACTCACCAGAATGGTTACATGGAAAATACCAAGTGGTAAGTGTAGAACGACGGGAGCCACCACACACAGCTGATGGTAGTGTAAGTTGGTACAGTCACTTTGGAAAACTGACAATATCCGCTAAAGCTGGATACGTGCATAACATATGACCCAAAAGTCGAGCTTTCAGGCTTTCTCAGTTTTTTGTTTGTCTATTTGTTTGTTTTGTTTTGCTGTTATGTGACTGCTGAATATGTTCTGTTTAATTTGTGATATTTTGCCAAGCTTTACCATTAGGATATAATATATGTGCTTTTCTGTCAATAAAAAGTTTCAACAAATATGAATACAAAAATGAAACTTATAGTGCCATTGCGAAAGTGAAACATTTTAAAGCTTCTGGGGTAGAGCAGACATTCAGTCTACACATTTCCCTTTGGTAAGCATTCTATGGCACTGGTGTCTGGGGAGAGCCTGGAAGCTAGAGTCCACTGGAGTCATCCAGGAGAGAAATAAAATCTTAAGAGGCAGCAAGAGTGAAGAAGGAGAAACAGTGTCCTCAGAGCAGAAGTGGCAGATAGAAGAGATCTAGGCTGGGAACTGTTATAAGCAAGGGCCCAGGCAATCGAGGCCACCTTAGTCATGTCAAAGAGGCTGATCAGGGAGGCCAAAAGGCCACATAACATGGCACTGCGAGTGAGGGTGGCGAAGGCGAATGGAGCATCAGGAGCCAGGTCAGGCTAGGAGAGGCTGGGGACAGAGGATGGTGGAGGAAGCTGCCGGTTCATGCTGAGCAGGTTTGGTATGGAGCAGAAGCTGAAGTCCACACAGTTAAGAAACTACACCATTTTCTTGCCATTATCGTTCCTTTCCCTCCCATCTAAAATCTGCATAAAAAGCCTTCTTTCTACTAAATGTGCTTTAACATCACCTTTTAAATCTGCATACAAATGGCAGATGAAAACACAAGTCGGGGTGCAGAATTGGGGGTACTATTCATGCTTCATGTGAATGAAGGAGTCATTCAACTGCACAGAGACTGAGTGTTCTCAGCCAGCAAATAAATGATTCAGATGTGACCAGCGGAAAACAGACGTCAGAATAAATGTGATAATGAACTCGAGAGTGCCTTGAAAGTCTACAGAACTGCATAAGTATGGGCTGGAATGATTTATGGTCAGCTGAAATCCAATGATGTAGAATTTTAAAAAATGCTATTTTCCCATTGTCTTCTTCTCCTACCTTCAAATAGACATCAGATTGCCCTTGATTCATTGTATTGGTTTATTCTGTCTCTCTTAAGTTCTAAATCCGTGCTTTGCAGAATTTCGTAAGGAGACTCAACAGTTCAGACTAGCTACGGTGTTTTAACTGTACTCTAAACTGAAATCTCTGTGAATTATTTTACTTGGATCTTGAAGTGCTGAGACAGTTACCGCCCCGATGCCGAAGTTGGTAGCTCATTCAGCCTCGTTAGCATGAACAAGTCCAACCAGGCATGGCATGATAACCTGCTTTAAGTCTCCCCTGCATCTTGTGAGCTTGAGCAACTGTAGCCCAGAGAGATCAAATATGGAACATCTAATCTTATCACCCGAGCTTGACATGTAATGAGTTTCCTTTTTTTGTCTCATTGTTTCAAAGACTGGCCAGGCAGGTGATCTAATGTGTTTGATCCCTGTTCTACTTGTCAGTGCACTGTGGAGCATTCCAGGACTTGTTTGACCTGTGTTCCTTTTTGTGGTTACTTCTAATGCCTGAAATGAAAACTGTTTCACTTTTTAAGAATTGCCTGTGTAATTCAGTTTGCAGAGGAATGCAGCATGCATGCCAATTCAGATCCAACTACATTTATTGAGCACCTGCTACATATTAGACATGGGCTAGGTGTATCACATCCATCACCTAGGGGTTGGATAGAGCAGATGCTACAGCTGGTAACAGCTATTTTAAGTCTGCTTGAGATAGAAAGAGTGTCTTACTTTGTGTCTCCCCAGAAGCAGCCCATGAGATAAGGATTTGATTGCAAGGTTTTTTTTTTATCTGGGAGGTGATTTCAGTAAATAGCAGTAGGGGAGTGGAGAATGTAGACAGGGAAGAGAAGGAAGCTGATAAAAGCTTCAATCAAGTTCCAACTGTGGGCAAATGGAGCTTAATTCTGCTGGAATCTTGAGAAATGGATCACGTGCCTCAGAAAGATCTCATCATTCATCAGACTATTCCATGGTGGCTGCTCCCAGGGATGAAGAGTCCCTCAGTTTTGCCCTCAGGCAAAGATTTCAGTCCAAAGGCAGTCCGGCACACATGGAAATGTAAGTGCTTGGGCAAAATGGCTAGGGCTGCAATAGTGCATGTCACACAGAGGGAGGAAGACCAGAGCTACAACCTTTCAGGGTTCGTGAATACTTTCAATCTAGAAATCTAAATTTGATGGAAGCAGTGGTGGAAGGAGATTCAAGATCAATGTTTCTATTTGGTGTCTTTACCTTAGTCTGTTAAGCAAGTCTAATATGTCAGCTGGATGACATCCTTTTGTCAATAGTGTTAGAGGACAAGAGATACTGGGTTGGAACCTGGAAGCTCAGGAGCCTAGATCACAGGTCCCTGAGGGAAAGGAGCAAAGGGAATTTCAAGGCAATATTTGTTTATATTATACAAAGCTGTTGTCCGATACCCGATGCCATCCCCAGAGGACCCAAGAGGGACCATGTGGAGAGGGAAACATCCAGATGAAAGGTTGACCCATGGTTCTCACTAAAAATAAACCATGGACCTCTAGGACCTACTTCCTAACGCCGAGTGTTCTGTAGTGAGCAGTCTATGCAAATTTACTCCCAAAGGCCAAGGAAACCAAGAGGCCAAAGAAAGAACTTGGTACATCCAGTTTCTCAGACAGAAACATTTCACAGGGCCTTACTAACAGAAGCCATGCCTCACAGCGGTAAGACACGATGGCGGATTCCTGTGCCGTTACTCCTTAGACCCAGGGTGTATACACCATAGGGAAGAAATGTGTAGGACAACTAACTCGACGCCTCCAAGAAAGGCAAGACTGCTATGTGAGTCTGCCTAAAGACAGGATTTATGGTGAAGGTTGTTTTGACCTAAGGGCAGGATTTTTGGTAACAATAGATGAAGTGGAAATCTTAGAGGCATTTTCAGAACAGGAATTACTCAGAAGGCAACACGGCAGGTTAGCATCCAAGATGGAGTTGCTTTAGTCTCCATACTGAACCACAGATTTTATACCTCTGATAGTGAGGAGAGGTGGCCAAGGCAAGTGAATGAGGGCAGAGCCCCATACCCAATGCTGAGAGCTAAGCTGAGGCAGCGCAGAGACATTGATTAGGGCTCATGAGCCAGGCTGGTTCTGATCCTGGCTCAGTCACTAAGTGGCTTTGAAGTGTCTGTGACTTGGTTTTCTCATCACTAACTACCTCAGGACTGATGTGAGGCTTGCAGGAGGTGGGTTCCTGTAATGGGAGCCATTATTGTGCATGCTGCCTGTCACCAACAGGTGGCAGCCCCAGGGCCATCTTTCTGTACCTAATCAAGGAAGACAAGAAAGAAGCAATTTAAAAAGGAAAATACAGAATTAGTACAAATCTCTAGCTCCAAGATCAAAAAGTCTTGATTTTGACCTATTCTTTGCAACAGTGAGAGAAGAAAAGGAGGCAGAGGAATAGTAAATGAAAGGAAAGTGAAGGAAGAGGAAAGGAGAAGAGAGGGGTTAAACACTCACAGGCTGGAATGTGCTAAGAAGCTGAGAAAAGTCTATTCCGATTTCTTTTTAGGGAGAGGCAATTTTGACTCCACATTCATTCGGTGTTCTAAAGAAGTTTACATTTTTAAGTGCTTTTTTTTAAAAACCAGCCTAGGCAATATGGTGAAACCCTATCTCTACAAAATCCAGAAGAAAAAACAAATTAGCCTGGCATGATGGCATGCACCTAGCCCTAGCAACCTGGAGGCTGAGGTGGGAAAATCATTTGGGCCTGGGGAGGTCGAGGTTGCAGTGAACTGTGATTGCACCACTGCACTCCAGCCTGGGTGAAGGAGTGACACCCTGTCTCAAAATAAAATAAAATAATTTTTTAGCTATAGACAGCCTTTTATATTTACAGCGGTGCAATTTCGATCTCTGTCAGATATATGCAAAGAGACAAATTTTTTAAAAAATAATGTCTTCAAATGGTTTAATGTGGGTATGTGTGTGTGTGTGTGTGTGTGTGTGTGCGTGTGTATAAAAGTATTCATGGAGAATTCTTGCTTTCAATCAGTTCTCATTCTCCACTTCTCACTCTCACAGGTGACCACTTTTGTGAGTCTCTTATTTATACCTCTAGAGTTTCTTTATGCAAATACAAACCAGTATGAATATATATTTTAAATTTATCCCCCAAGAGATGTTTAAAATAAATAAAAATAGTAAAAGCAAGTGACATTTTATTAGGTATTAACTATATACCAAGTACTCATTTTACATATATTAGATTGATTTTACAGGTAACGAAAACACAGAGAGTTAAATAATTTTCCCGAGGTCATAGAACAAATAAATTAGGGAGACAAAGTCTGAGCTATCTTGGTGTCCGGAGTCTGGGCTCTTAGCCATGATGCAATACCACCACTTAGCAAGTAATTGATGTCCACAGAGAGAATATTCCTAATATTGCTAAGGGGATAGTCTTTCTATCTGTGCCCAGAAGCTATTCCTTTACAGTCACAACTTTTAGGGCCCCACAAATTATAGCATCTCAGGAAAGAAATAAATCCATTCCCTGGACTTAAGGATCAGCGGTAGACTGAGCAGTCTACAGGTTCCCAGAATCGTCTGAGGGAATCATTTATACCAGAGAGATGTGCCGATCTCTGTGTCAGACCAGAATTAACCATGAGTTGTAACCAACATGCAAAGTAAGAGCTTTACAGTGTGTGGTTCTATCATCTACCACAGAAAGTGCGTGAGTCTGTTCTTGTGTTGCTGTAAAGGAATACCTGATACTGGGTGATTTATAAAGAAAAGAAGTTTAACTGACTCGTGGTTCTGCAGGTTGTACTGGATGCATGATGCTGGCATCTGCTCGGTTTCTGAAGAGGCCTAAGGAAGCTTTTACTTACGGCAGAAGGCAAAGAGGGAACAGACGTCTCACGTAGTGAAAGCGGGAGCGCGAGCGAGAGAGAGAGAGAGCAAAGCGAAGTGCCACACACTTTAAATTCCAGACGTCATGAGAACACACTCACTATTACAAGGACAGCCCCACAGGGATGGTGCCAAACCATGCTTGAGAAATCTACCCCCATGATCCAATCATCTCCTATGAGGCCCCACCTCCAACACTGGGGATTATATTTCAACCTGAGATTTGGGGATGGGGACAAGTTTCCAAACTATATAAAGATGAAAGCTAGATTCCTCAGCTACAGCCGATCCTCCTTAACCACCAGCACATTGCTCAGCACCATATTTTTCTTCTCACAGCCTGCCGAGCAATGTTCTTATGGCACCACCTGAATATTCCTTCCTATTTAAGGCTTCAGAAGCACCCAGGAATTATGATGCCTTGCAAGAGAGTGTTTTCCCTATCTGGTTGAGCAGAATTTTAAACTGGATGATCTTGAAGCCAACAATAGACACTGTCATCTAAGAATGCAGAAACAAGTCTGTAAGCATCACTTGTAACAGATTAATCCCCAGAGCACAGCAGCATTAGACTTGCTTTTGCCCCGTTCAGACATACAGAGACCTGGCTTGCTGGCCTCCGTTAACTGTAGAATTTAGTAGTATCAGCTGATTCTGGGGAGGTTTGCACTTAGAAGGCTTCCCACAAACTATCTTGGTCCTCAGCTTTCAATAGGTTAGTTGTGCAAGGATCTAGAGTCACCTGGATTCACAGTTTCCATTTCATTCTTTTCCATATAACACCCAAACCTATTTTGGTCATCCACGACAGTACTGGCAACTAAAGAAAAAAAATAAGCTTTTAAATAATTAAAGTTAGTTTTATTCAGAAGTCTTACTGAAGCCTATAGCTTGGGAGCAGCCATTTAGAGACACTGTATCAGACTAGTCCAAAAAGTGTTTCAGCTTACTATTTATATACAGGCTGTGGGGTTAGTATGTGCAAAATCCTATCAACCTTCTTCAGAAGTTAAGGTGACAGTATAGCTTGTTACAGATTGCAGAGGTATAATCACCAGCCTTGCCAGACATTATCATTTGTGTAGGAAAAGGAAAGAATTAGGGTCATTTATCTTTGAAGGAATTTAGTGATTCAGGCAAGAGACATGGTGGGGGCCATGGGTTCCATCTTGTTTTGTCCTCAAATCATCTTAGAGCTGCACATCGTCACAGAATCAGGGGCTTTGTGAAACTATGCTGGCAAGCAGAAATGAGAAAACATGGCTTCTTACACTGGCTTGCTACTTTGTCACACAATATCCTGCTCAGATCTCCTTTCAAGATAGAACCTTCTGTGAGGAAGATAGTGAGTTCACAACCTCCTGCTGATGCACCCATAAGACCTGTTTCACTGAGGCCACACCTGGGCTCGTACCGTAGCCCATGGCTGGACCACATGGAACACTAAGCTCTGGCCGTTTCTGCCTGGTGTGGGACTCCTGTGGTGGGCAGTTATTCTGGGCATTCCCAATGGCCTCACTGAGACTTTCTTAGAGCCGCAGTGCAGACTGAAGTACTTGCTGCCCAGTCCTCCTTCCTACTTCCTCTCCCTTCACAGATGTCCCACCCATGTCACAGGCAGAGGCTTTCCCTGCTAATCAGGCTCATCCTTCATCCTGTCATCCTACCCTTCATCCTACCCCAAATTTCTTGCTCTTCTAATTCCTTCTTGTGATATGCTTCTTTCAAGACTAAGATGGACACAAACCTCCATTGAAAGTGCTGGAACAGAGACCACAGGGACCTCATTGCCAAATCCAAAAGCCATTTGCAGATCTTATTCCCTCCACTTCTCCAGATCAGTTCTTCCTTGTGCCATCAGTACCCTTGCAGTCTCTTGAGTCTTTTTACCCACCTCAGCTGTCCTCTTCAGACTCTGTGTGTGCCTCTCCCATGGCTCACTCCTTAAGTCTTTGGGCTTTTTGCTCGGCCACACAATACCTTTGGTCAACTTATTCCACCCCTGATAAACCTATAATTTTCAAATTATCATCTCTTGCACAAATCACTTCCTTTAACTTGAAATCCCTTTATACGAACATCTACTCCTCTATTTGGACTTTCCACAAGAATCTCAAACTTGAAATATTTAATACGTATGTCTTAGTCAGCTCAGACTGCTGTAACACAGCACCACAGTCTGCACAGCTTAAACAACAGACACTTGTTTCCCACAGTTCTATAGGCTGGGAAGTTCAAGATCAAGGTTATGGCAAAATTCAGCCTCTGGCAAGGGCTCTCTCCTTGGCTTGCAGACGGCCACCTTCTCGCTCTGTCCTCACATGGCCTTTCCTTGGTGTATGCTCATGAAGAGAGAGTATGACAGAGATATCTTTCTTCCTTTGCTTATAAAGTCACTAATTCTATCATGAAGGCCCTCCCCTAGTGAGCTAATCTCACCCTAATTACCTTCCAAAGGCCTTAACTTCAAATACCATCATATGTGAATTTGGGGGAAACACACACATTCATTTTGCTCAGATTCATAATTGAATCTCATCTTCTCTGCCTCTTAATTCCCCTGACTTTCCTGCATTTCTTACTTTTTGATGCCATAACTATCACTCCTGTCATTCAACCCTCCTTTGTCCTTACTGCTTCTACCATCAAAAGACCCATGGATTATATTGTTCAAGTAATTTTTAAACCTCCTTCTTTCTCTCCACATGTTGTGGGTTGAATTATGTCCCTCACAAATTCATATGTTGAGATACTAACCCCAAATACCTCAGAATGTGACCTTATACAAAGATAGCTTCTTTATGCAGCTAAAACCAAGTTTTTATGGTGGGCTTCAATCCAGTATGACCATGTTTTTAGAAATGGGGGCAATGTGGAGGAAGGAGAGAGATCCAAGATGGCTGACTACTAGCAGCTCAGGATTGTAGCTCCTAGAGAAAGCACACAGAATGAGAGGACACCACATTTTCAGAAAAATTTTTATTGTTTACAAACTAGGATTCCCAGCGGAGGAGCCCCACGGGTCTCCAGTGCAACTCTTGTGGCTGGCGTGGCAGTTTTGCTGGCGGTTCTCGGTGCAGAGTAAACGGGACTAGCTTCCCTTTTGATCGACGTTTGGATCTCCAGGAAGGCGAGTCGCCCATTTACATGATTGAAATAAGGATTCAAGAGGGAATCCAGACCGGAGATCCCCAGAGCAGAAAAGCACCTTGAATCTTAATGCCACGGTTTTAGCCAGTGCAGTGGGTCGCTCAGATTTCGGTGTTGGGAATCAACAAGTTGGACGTCCACTCAGAGACCTAAATTGAAAGTAGGTAATTACAGAGACGACAGATGGATAAAATTACAAAGACAGGAAGGAACCAGCCTAAAAAAGCTGAGAATACCCAGAAGCAGAATGCTTCTCCTTCTACAGGGGATCACAGTTCTTCACCATCAAGGGAACAAGGCCTGATAGAGAACGAGTGCATTCCAATAACAGAAATGGGCTTCAGAAGGTGGATGATAAGAAAATTTTTTGAGTTAAAAGAACATGTTCTAGCCCAATGCAAAGAAACTAAGAACGTTGAAGAAAGATTTGATGTAATCCTAATGAGAATAGACAATTTAGAAACAAATATAAGGGAATTATTGGAACTGAAGAACACAATAAGAGAACTTCGCGAAGTATGCACAGGTTTTAGCAGTCGAATTGATCAAGCAGAAGAAAGGATATCAGAGGTCGAAGACCTACTTAATGAAATGAAACGAGAAGACAAGATTCGAGAACAAAGAGTAAAAAGGAATGAGCAAAGTCTCCAGGAAATATGGGACTATGTGAAAAGAACTAGTTTACGATTGATCGGTGTACCTGAATGTCATGAAGAGAATGAATCTAAGTTGGAAAATATTTTTCAGGTTATTATTCAGGAAAACTTTCCTAACCTAGTAAGACAGGATAATACTCAACCCCAGGTAATCCAGAGAACAACACAAAGATATTCCTCAAGTAGACCAACTCCAAGACATATAATTGCTAGATTTACTAGGGTTGAAATAAAGGAGAAAAGTTTAAAGGCAGCTAGAGAGAAAGGTCAGATTACCCATAAAGGGAAGCCTATCAGACTCACAGCAGACCTCTCAGCAGAAAGCCTACAATCTAGAAGAGAGTCGGGGTCAATATTCAATATCCTTAAAGAAAAGAATTTTCAACCCAAAATCACATATCCTGCCAAACTAAGTTTTATAAACAAAGGAAAAATAAAATTTTTCACGAACAAGCAAGCACTCAGAGATTTCATCACCACCAGGCCTGTTTTACAAGATCTTCTGAAAGAAGCCCTACAAACAGAAAGGAACAACCAGTATCAGTTATCTCAAAAATTCACCAAAACGTAAAGAATATCTCCATAATGAAGAATTTACATCAACTAACGGGCAAAAAAGCCAGTTAGCATTAAATTACAATATTGAACTCACAAATATTAATATTAATTATAAACTTAAATGGATACAATGCCCTAATCAAAGTCACAGACAGGCAAATTGAATAAAAAGTCAAAATCCATTGGTACGTAGTATCCAGATCCAACTCACAACGATACACAAACACTTAAAATAAATGGATAGAGGAAGATTTACTAATTAAATGGAGAGAGAAAAAAAAAAGCAGGAGTTGTAACTCTTGTCTCTGATAAAATAGACTTTAATAGTAATAAAGACTAAAAGAAACAAAGAAGGACATTACATAATGGTAGAAGGATCGATGTAACAATAGAAGTTAATGATTATAAATACATATGCACCTAATATAGGAGCACCCAGATACATAAGACAAGTTTTTATTGACTTACAAAGAGATTTGGACTCCCGCACAATAACGGCAGGAGATTTTGACATCGCATTGTTAATTTATAATACACCCATTCTGAAAGTGACTATATAACAGAAAGTGAATTACTCTTTAGTATTTACATAGTATCTCACAGACCTAAATGAAATATTGGTTGACTGTTTGTTTGTTATTTTCTTCCTGTATTCCTTTCTGTCTCTGTTGTTAAGTATAATTGACGACATAAAAGAGGTTTTTAATACCTTTTTAAGATTGCATTCCAGCCTGGGCAATAGAGCAGGAATTCTGTTCTCTCTCCCACTTTTTCTTTCTCTTTCTTTTTTTCTCTTATATAAAAAAAAAAGAAAGAAAGAAAGCAGGAAGATGCCCATGGGCAGTGACAATATTAGATTCTTTATAACAATATATTAAGCCACTCTGTGAGGTACAGGTCTCTTAAAGGCAGGAACCACATCAATTTCATCTTTCTTATCTGCCATGCCCAGTACCTTACTTTTAGTTGATATTTAACAAACATTTAAGTGATGGAAAAAACCTATACGTGGATAGTAAGTAGACCCTACCATAAACAACTCTGTAGAAAATGCCACAAAAAAAAAAAAAAAAAGAAAAAGAAATGGGGGAAATGTGGACACAGATACAGACACATGTAGAGGGAAGAAAACACGGAGAGATCCAGGGAGGAGACAGCCATCTATAAGCCAGGAAGAGAGGCCTGGAACAGATCCTGCCCTCATAGCCCTTGGAAGAAACCAATTCTGCTGACACATTGATTTTAGACTTCTAGCTCCAGAACTGTCAGACAATAAATTTCTTTTGTTTAAGCCACTTGATCTGTAAGACTTTGGCACAGAAACCCTAACAGAGACATCATCCTTGTTTCTACTGTAATTGTTCAGTCACTGTTGTTAATGAAGTTATTACAACAACCTCTGTAGTAGGCAGAGTAATAGGCCCCCAAAGGTGCAAGTTCTAATCCCCAGAATCTGTGACTATCATACCTTACATGACTGTGCAGTTGTGAATTAGTATTTTAAGATTGGGGGATTATTCTAGATCAAATGGGTGGGCTGAATGTAATCACGTGGGTCCATATAAGAGGAAGACATGAGGGAGGTTCAGAGGCAGAGAAAGAAATGCAATGGTAGAAGTAGATGTGTATGTGTGTGTGTGTGTGTGTGTGTGTGTGTGTGTGTGTGAATGAGAGAGAGATCTGAAGATTCTCTGCTGCTAGCTTTGAAAAGGAAGAAGAGGCCACAAACCAAAGATATAGGTGTGCTTTAGGAGTTGGGAAAGATGAGTGACAAATTCTCCTGCAGAGGACCCAGAAGAAATGCAGCCCTGTTGACACCTTGACTTGAGAAACTCTGACTCCTAGATCTGAATGACAATAAATTTGTGTCACTTTAAGCCACTGTGGCAATTGATGACAGCAGCCATAGCAAACTAATGTAGTCACTAAAGTGGTCTTCTAAGCTTTTGTTTAGTTTTTTCATCCTTTAACTCTATCATCCCCCTGTTAAGTTTTTCTCAAACACTCCTAAGACCATATGACTGTAGCTATATAGAGTTACTCACCACTCACCCTCTGACACACACTTCCAGAGACAGCCCAGGAAACTGTGTCATCTCTATTTGATTGTAACTTTTTTTTTAGATGGAGTCTTGCTCTGTTGCACAGGCTGTAGAGCAATGGTGCGATCTCGGCTCACTGCAGCCTTCACCTCCTGGGTTCAAACAATTCTCCTGCCTCAGCCTCCCGAGTAACTGGGACTACAGGCACCTGCCACCACGCCAGCGAATTTTCATATTTTTAGTAGAGATGGACATTCACCATGTTGGCCAGGCTTGTCTCGAACTCCTAACCTTGTGATCTGCCCATCTCGGCCTCCCAAAGTGCTGGGATTACAGGCATGAACCACCATGCCCAGTCCTGGATACTAAATTTTTTTACACCAAAAACCTTAAACTATTTTTTGTCATAAATAACTTAGGAAATTTTCTTTTACATAGAGGAAGGTGGAAGTTCTATATGGCACCTGTAAACTGTGTTATGTGGCATATGTAAAGCTTGATGCATGGCACATGTGAAGTGTGCTACATGATACATGTAAAGTGTGTTTGGATAATACATGTAAAGTGTATTACATGGCACATGTAAAGTATGTTCTATGGCATATTAAGGCTCTTCATTTCCCTCCTCTACTTCCTTAGAATGAAATCATATTACCTCTATTAGATTCCATAAGCCACATGCACACATATGTCCAGATATTAAATTAACCGTATGCAAACTATATGTGCGTATTTGCAGAACTAGGTGGAAAATGTGATATTCTTTTCACTCAAGAGGAGAATATGTTTTCTGATAATATCACTTATTGGGTTTACTATTCACGGAGCTATTTTAGAAAGAAATTTTATGAAAGTCAAAATCCTTTTTAAGCCCTTTATACAAAGAGCAAATCACGCAAAAGATAAAAACTGTTGTGCTTATGTAATCAATTGAAAATAGCAAGAAATGAAAAGAGATAATTGGCAAAACAAAATGCATTTGCAATCTTGGCTTGATTCAGCCAGAGTATCATTACTAATGATGACTGGTTATTTATCCAATGTTAGCACAAAATGAAGTTAGTTTATTTCCGAATTTTAAGCATATAGAAAGAACATTTGATTTTATTTTTGCTGTGAACTAGGAAAACTGAGATGGTCTTGCTGGTTTAAAGCACCTTCTACTTCTATTGTGCATCAAAGTGAGTGGTCATTGGGTGTATCAGCCAGGATCCTTGAATAAGGGTTGAAAACGGGTCCTTGAATCTAATTCAGCAGGCCACCTGCTTTTGTAAATAAAGTTTTATCGGAACACGGCCACACTCATTCATTTACATATTGTCCGTGGCTGTTTTTGTGGTACAGCAGCAGTTGAGTAATTGTAGCAGAGACCATCTGGCCGGCAAAACCTAAAATAGTTACTCCCGGGCCCTTTCCAGAAAACATTCGCTGACCCTGTTCCAGAAGGAAACAGAAGGCACGCTCCAGAGGGTTGAATAAAAATTATTCTGTGATGAAACTGTTTGCAGAGGTGTGGACAGGTGTCAGAGACCGTGGAGGACTGGAGCAGAGGACGGACGACAGCAGGGAGCCGTTGCCTCTCGGACCTTCCGGGCCGGAAGGAAGCCGTGTGCCGGAACTGGGCAAAGCCGCAGTCTGAAAGCTAAAGGAAGGCCTGGGAGGGAAGAGAGGAATATACAACTCGGGATCTAGTTGGCTCGGGATGCTGTAACAAAACACCGCAGACAGGGTGACTTCATCCACAGAAATGTATGTGTTCACATTTCCGGAGGCTGGAAGTCCACCATCGAGATCCGGCAGGGCTCAGCCTCTGGGGAGCCTTCTCCTCCGGGCTTGCAGAGAGTGCTTTGTCCTCATATAACCTCTTCTCTGAGCTGTGTGTGGACAGGCAGGCAGGCAGGGAGGGAGACAGTGAGGGAGAAAGACAGAGAAGGAGAGAGAGAGAGAGAGAGGAGGAGAGAGACAAATCTCTTCCTCTTCTCCTAAAGCCACCAATCTTATAGCATGAGGGACCTGCCCTACAACCTCATTTAACCTAAATTACTTCCTGACTCCAAATACAGCCACGCTGGGGGTGAGAGCTTGAACATGTGAGTTTTCAGGGACACGTATTTAGTCCATAGCACCTCTTTACCTCTCATGTTTTGGTGGCGTCTGCCCCTCTCATGGCCCAACCCGATGGGAAACCAGACGGTAGGGAGCTGAGATGATGCAAAGCCGCCTCTGGCCACAGAGTGGGGAAAAGAAAGCTGTATTCTGGATGGGAGGTGGGGACGGGCAGGGAGGCAAACAGACGGCAATGAAGACGAGGGATGAGGGCAGAAAATGCAGCTGAAGAGAAAGAAAAAAAGCTGCTTATAGAACTGTTCATGAGGAAAATGAGAATATGTCTTGTTTTAAAACCTCAAAAGACTGATTTGCACTCTTATTCAGTGGAAATACATCAGAGACTGCAAGCTTAACTTTCTCACAAACACGTACATGTAAAAATAGCCATTTGGAATCTAATTTATTGGTAAGCAAAGGATTGCAACATTTGACTTGGAGTTAAGATGTCACCTCCAAGTTTATCATAGGTCCATGGTTTGAACAACTTAGATTCTCAGCTTTCCAGAATATTTATTAAGCATTTGTGAAAAAGCGTGGTGCTAAGAGCTCTGCAGGGTAGAGGGGTTTACAGATGTTGTGAGACTGGTGCCCAAATGCCTTCATCAGGATCAGTATGGAGCAGACTCTCAGGACTGCAGAAGCAAGATCAATGTCTTTTGACTGGAATGACCAGTCAAAGGCATGGTGCTTAAGGCAGCATTTAAGGTACTTTTGTTTTTTACTAAGGGAACAAAATCCTTCGGTCCTTAAGCGGGTTTTGAGCCAAGTCTTGGGGTAGTTACCGTATATATCCACAAGATGGCAGGCACGACCTGAGAAGAGCCTGCAGGAGCCACCACTGGATTTCAACGTCTCCAAGCTTAGCCAAGCTGGTGAGATCTCTAGAGTCTCAAGAGAGGTTTGAGGGCAATAGTTTAGAAGCTGGAATTCAGTTAATAGCTTTTCCTATATAGGAAAAAGCATCAGATCAGAGGACAATAAAGTAGCTAGGGGCAGTCATGAGGAGCTGAGAAAGGAGGTAAGCACATTTAAGCAAAATCTGGATAGAGGAAGTAGGGTCGTTTTAATAACGTGTTGTTGCATGGGGAACAAATCACAGGGACAGGCAGAAGGTCGGGGAGCCAGAGTGCCAGGTTGGAAAATGAAAGACTAGGAGATAACCAGGCAGCAGAATGGAGGAAGTAGGGAAGTGGAGAGGGACGCGTCGGGACAGCCAGAGGAGGTCTGAGCTTACAGTGCCAGTCTTGCCCTCCAGTCCACATCCCTTGGTATGTCAAGGAGGGTTGACTGCTAGGGTGGATTCTGACTTACTGGATCTTGGGGGAGGAGCAGGAAGGAGAAGACACAGAATAAATCAAATCCACAGCCAATTCGGAGAATGGCAAACTCTTCTTTATTTAAAAAAAGAAATTTAGATTCAAGAGCTACATGCACAGGTTTGTACTATGCTGCGTAACGCTGGGGTTTGGACTTCTAGAGAACCCATCACCCTAACAGTGAACATAGTACCCAGTAGGTAGTGTTTCATCCCTTTCCTCCCTCTCTCTCTCTGTCCTGTTTTTGGAATCCCCAGTGTCTGTTTTTTCCGTCTTCATGTTTATGTATACCCATTGTTTAGCTCCCACTTATAAGTGAGAGCATGTGATATTTGATATTCTGTTTCTGTTAATTCACTTAGGGTAATGGCCTCCAGGTGCACCCATGTTGCTACAAAGGACACGATTTTCTTCTTTTTACGGCTGCATAGTATTCCATGGTGTATTTGGGATTTTCTTTATCCATTCCGCCATTGATGGGCACTTTGGTTGATTCTGTGATTGCTTTTGTGAATAGTGTTGTCATAAACATATGAGTGCAGATGTCTTTTTGATAGAATGACTTCTTTTCCTTTAGTAGATACCCAGTAGTAAGATTGCTGAGTTGAATGGTAGTTCTAGTTTTAGTTCTTAGGGAAATCTTCATACTGTTTTACATAACGTTGTACTAATTTACATTCCCACCAACAGTGTGTAAGAGTTCCCTTTACCACGTTTTCTCTGAAGCACAGATAGAACTATCTCACTCCAAGTGTTTTACTTTTTTGTTTTGTTTTTAAGATCCAAGGTCTTGCTCTGTTATTCAGTGTGGAATGCATTGTGAAATTATAGCTCACTGCACTGTAACATCGATCTCCTGAGCTTAAGTGATCTTTCTGACTCACTCTCTTGAGTAGCTGAAACTATCGGCATACACACCATGATGAGCTATTTAAAAAATTTTTTGTTAATAATTTAAAAAACAATTTTAAACTATGTTGCCCAAGTTGATCTTCAACTCCTGGCCTCAAGTGATTTTCCTGCTTTACGTTTTGAAAGTGCTGGGATTACAGGTGTGAGCCATCATGCGCAGCCCCAAATGTTTTATTTTCTAATCAACCCCCAGGAATGCATACATGGCTTACTTCAGGGATTCAATGTAGTTTAGAGGTGTTTGTATCATTAGAATCCCCCAGACATCTTAGACATCTATTTACCCCCAGTACAAACGGAGCTCTGCCTCAACCCAGAATGTGACCGACCTTGCCAGTCTTCCCCTGATCCCTTTAAGGTATGTGCTAAAACAAATGTATTGGGGAGTGTCAAAGAAACACAACTGGGCATTTGTTAAATTGATGAAAAGGGATTGTATTCATTAACTACTGACATCATTAGTGTGTTTCCTAATCAGAAGTACACTCACATTTCTCTATTAAATGATTACCAGTATTGATCAGGGGTAGGTTAGGCTAGTTACAGTCATTTTGAAAGTTATAAAAAGCCATAACTTTTTAAAACAGGCTATAGTTTTAGAAGTATATCTAGAATATGCATGACATTAAATCTCTAAGGAAT
The DNA here is from genome assembly GCA_004027715.1 of Plecturocebus donacophilus. Taxonomy (NCBI): domain Eukaryota; kingdom Metazoa; phylum Chordata; class Mammalia; order Primates; family Pitheciidae; genus Plecturocebus; species Plecturocebus donacophilus. Next base: position 32,377 of record PVKP010016476.1, read on the forward strand.
ATTTGAGTACTCTAGTATAGTCTAGTTCCTTCTGAATAGCGTTGTCTTCCCCAAGAGCACGTATCTACTGGGGGAGAGTGGGGTGTGGTGGAAGCCTGGCTTTGATAGCCATCTTGACACGATGCGCATGGCCCACAAAGAGCACTGTTCTGTGGTACTGAACATACGCAAGAACGCAGGTGTTCTGACATGCTGGCCAGGGTGATTTGCCACTTCATCATACCGTGGGTCGGAGTTTGGAATATCCACTGCTGAACATGTTGAGGTTTTAAAATTAGGATGGAAACCGAGTTTTCTGTCATTGGAATATCTTTATTCTTCCAGCAACTGAGCTTCGTATTCTTGCTTCCAAGTCTCTGCTCCATCCTTTTTATCACCACTGCTTCTCTTTGAGGTTTTCCCTTTTTGGCTCTTAAGACATCTGCCACACTCTTGCCACTCTGTTAGCCTCTGAGGGCTCCCTTCAGTCCACTTTCCACTGGGCCATGGGCTGTAATTCATTCTGACCTTCCTCTTCTCCGAGACTTTTCATATCTCACTTGATATTCAACGTTGTAGATTGTATTTGCATTTTTTCTTCTCGTAGCATAAGGGATCCTTTCCTTCAGATCCAATTACTGGAAGAGTATAGATATATCATAACAAGTCTGTTATAAAGTCAAGAAAATAGAAATAACTATAAACACTTAGATGGAGACCCAGTTTTGGATCAGCTCAAGGGAGCTATGTTTCACCAAAGCAATTTCTGCTCTCAACCTATGTACTGGCTGCAAAATCCCTGCTTACTTCTGCTTTGACCTTCTTGATGCTAAACTTTCCTTTTGGGATACATGTAGTAGAGAGGCAAATTAGGGCAGAATGATCATCTTGCATAATGTCACAAAGGAAGAGTATGAATAGCAACAACGCTCGGTATTATAAAACTGTCATTGGTCATTTATTTTTATAATCCTAATTAATTTCCCTGGGGAATTTTTTATAGTATCTAAAGAGAAAAGCAAAAGTTCAACCTTGGGAAAGTATGCTAATAATTTAGCTACAGGAAAGCTGCGGAGGAAGCACACCTAAGACAGTAAAACTCTAGGCTCAGGCTCCACTGATTCTAATTGTGTGATAATTCCCACAGGATTTGATTGAATTGTGTTTGCATCATGAATTTGCTTAAGCAAACCCATTCATGATTGACAAAGCCTCAGGGTTGTTCACAAGCAGGGTCATTTATATACATAATTGACAAGCACTAATCATAAAGGACTACGTGTCTATTTGTTTTAGGAGATTTTCTAAAGATCTCTGCCAGCAGCCTTTTGCTAGTTTAGTTCCAGTTGCTGTGTGTTTTTGAGAATACCAGCTGCTTTTCCTTGGCAATATTTTGTTTATTTGTTATTTCATCAAATAAACATTTAACTACTTACAACTCAATTTATTAATTGAGAGTTTTCTAATCTGCAAAATTTTATAAAATTTATCGAGCTTAGGTGAATGTAGTCACTAGGTTAATTCATTGTAGAGTATTAAAAATAACGTTACCTGGGTTTTTGTACTGAATGCACAACTTACTAGTTGGGTGACTGTGGGCAAGTCACCTAAGTAGTCTCATCCTTAGTTTGCTTAGTTGTAAAATGAGGACATTATCTACCTGCTTGCCATCTTAGGATTTTGGCAAGGATAAAAAGCAATAATTTGGTTTTGCAGAGTAGCTCATGCCTGTAATCGCAGCACTTTGGAGGCTGAGGTGGGAGGATTGCCTGATCTCAGGAGTTTGTGGCAAGCCTGCACAACATAGCAAGTTCCCATCTCTACAATAAAATAAAGAAAGAAAAATTAAAAAAGTATCCAGGCATGATGACATGTGCCTGTAGTCACAGCTACTTGGGAGGCTGAGGTGGGAGGATTACTCGAGCCCAGGAGTTTGAGGCTGCAGTGAGTCATGATGGTCCCACTGCACTCCAGCCTGGGGGACAGAGCAAAACTCTGTCTCAAAAAAAGTTTTTTTTGTAAAAATGTTTTACTGAATTGTAAAATATTACATAATCATGAATACATTGGCATTGGCCTTTGGCAGCTAAATTGGATAATATAATGGTATATTTATCCTCTAACTTCTATCATTTTAAGCTTATTTGAAGGACATTAAGAAATTGAAACTGTCAGCAAAATTACCCATTTGCATTTCTAAAACGGCACCTGGAAAAATCTCTTATGCCTAGGTTGACCATAGTGAGGCACTGAGACGCCTAGAACCATCCTGCTGGAGATATCCACACCTTGTGGGTGGTAAGTGAAACGGTCTTCCTGGCCTGCTCTGAGTTCTACTAGACGAGGAAGTCTATATCTTGTGTCCTGGGTGTATCCAGTCTTCAATAACTAGAAATTGTTCCTACTTAGATGAATTATTACTACTTAGATGAATGTTCTTTTAAAAAGTACATAGTCATGTGTCACTTAACAAAGATACTTTCTGAGAAATGCATCACTAGGTGATTTTGTTGTGTGAACATCATAGGGTGCACTTACAGAAACTTAGAGTGCAGAGCCTACTGCACACCTAGGCTATATGGTGTAGCCTGTTGCCCCTAGGCTGCAAACCTGTACAGCATGTAACTGTACTGAATATTGTAGGCAATTGGAACACAATGGTAAGTGTTTGTGTGTTTAAACATAGAAAGAGAATGGTAAAAATACGGTATTCTGATCTTACGGGACCACTATTATATATGTGATCTCTCATTGACTGAAACATTATTATTTAGTATGCATTACTGTATTTGTATTTGTTTTGTGCTATGAACAATGTGACCAACATGGTTTTTTAAAAATTATTATACATGTGCAGAAAGTGCAGGTTTGTTACACTGGTATATACATGCCATGGTGGTTTGCTGCACCCATCAACCCATCATCTATATTAGGTATTTTTTCTAATGCTATTCCCCCCAATCCCCACCGCCTGACAGGCCCCAGTGTGTGATGTTCCCCTCCCTGTGTCCATGTGTTCTCATTGTTCAACTCCCACCTATCAGTGAGAACATGCAGTGTTTGGTTTTCTGTTCTTGTGTTAATTTGCTGAGAATGGCAGTTTCCAGTTTCATCCATGTCCCTGAAAAGGACATGAACTTATCCTTTTTTTATGGCTGCATAGTATTCCATGGTATATATGTGCCACATTTTCTTTATCCAGTCTATCATTGATGGGCATTTGGGTTGGTTCCAAGTCTTTGCTATTGTGAATAGTGCCACAATAAATGTATGTGTGTGTGTCTTTAATAGTAGAGTGATTTATAATCCTTTGGGTATATACTCAGCAATGGGATTGCTGGATCAAACGGTATTTCTGGTTCTAGGTCCTTGAGGAATCACCACACTGTCTTCCACAATGGTTGAACTAATTTATACTCCCACCAACAGTGTAAAAGCAACCAATATGATCTTAAAATTAGAATAGATATCCATTATGCCCTGTTGAAAGATAAGATTGATGTCCTGAACTTAGACTTTTCCTGCTTTTCTGAAAGAAATTGATACCTGTGGCTATATTCACAGAAGCCATGAATATATTTACAGAATGATCAAATTCACAGCATTTGTAGGTATGTGGTTAGCATGTGGAGTAAGTAGATCAATAAAAGCTATTTTTCTCACCCCACCCTTGTTCAGATGTCCCAGGAACTGCAGGATTTATGCAGCTGGAATCACAGTGAGTCCTGAGGGCACAGCTGTGCTGCCCCATGAAGTAAGCACTTTGGGCCTAGAGTATCGCATTAGTTATGGTTCTCCAGAGAAACAGAATCAGTAGGATGCGTGTGGGTGTGTGCACAGTGATAGTTATCTTAAGGCATTGACTCACATGATTATGGAGATGCAAGCCCAAAATCTAAATCATCAGAACAGTTCAGAAGGCAGGGGTCCCAGGGAAGAACTGATGTTGCCGCAGAAGACTGAAGGGCATATGCAGGTGAATGATTTCCTTCTTGCTGTGAGAAGCCAGTCTTTGTTCTAGTTAGGCCTTGTACTGATCAGATGTGGTCCACCCATATCATGGAGGATGATCTGCTTTACTCAAAATCCACTGGTTTAAATGTTAATCTTATCCCAAAACACCCTGACAGAAAAATCCAGAATAATGTCCTGACCATATATTCAGGACCCATGGCTCAGCGAAATTGATCCATAAAATCAACTGTCACTACTAGTCTGTTGTTGAAACATTTCTTTTGTAGTCCCTGTGATTTTTAATCTGCCTGATTGCATCAGGAGAAGGTTATAATCTCTGCCAGCCACTTTGAGGTAGGTGCTGGCAGAACAGTGTCAAAGCCAACATCAAGAAGGTAGTGGCTGTTGTCCTGGATGGGCCCTCAACCATTTGTCTTTTGACTATGCAGTTAAGATGAGATGCATTCATGATGTGCCGTCAAAAGCCTGCCCAGCAGATGCTGAGTCACGTGTGATGACGACAGACAAGTCTGGGATGAAAAAATGTTACTTGAACATACTGAGATAAAATTTTAAATAATTGAATAATGGGACCGATTTTCAAATAAGTGCATTTCTCTCTGAAATTTTACTCAAGGAAGTAAATAGAGTTTATGTGGCTTGGTTAGTTTGGCTTTTACAACATTGCTTCTGCTTTAATAATTACTTAGAGATAGTCATTTAGATGTTATATTAAGTTTACATAAAATTGAATTGCTCTCACTCAAATACACATGTGAGTGTTCTGGGATGGGTGCTGTGCTGTAATGGGCTATTGATAACCAGCAACGCTAAATGCAGCCATGCCGCTGAAAGCTAACACTTAATTCTGTTATTTGGCTGCCAGCTGTCCAAAGTAGGGCTTTCCAAGAATACTTTTCATTTGTCAGATTATTGATGAAATCACCACCATAGTTTCTACTTTTAGGGTGCTTGGTTTGGAAGGACTGAGTAAGGATGTGTACAAGTGTTCATCAAATGAACTATTGAACATACTGCTTTTAAACTTAGGTTTCATAAATGTCTATTAATCCTGGTCCCCTTGGTGCTATTTATGTTCTGATTTGACTTTAAATCCTCCGTTGACCTCCCTGCCCCCTGGAAAAAAGGAATTAATGTATGTACAAACGGTTCCCCACATACACTGGTTTCACTTAGAATTTTTCGCCTTTATAGTGGTGCTAAAGTGACCTGCAGTCCGTAGAAACAATATTTTGAGTATCCATACCATCATTACGTTTTTCACTTTCAGCATAGTATTCAATAAATTACATGAGATATTCAACATTTTATTCTAAAGCAGATTTTGTATGAGATAATTTTGCCAACGAATGTAGGCTAATGTAAGTGTGCTGAGCACATTTAAGGAAAGATAGGCTAAGCTATGATGTTCAGTAGATTAGGTGTATTAAATGCACTTTCACCTTACAGTATTGTTTATCAGGATCATTGCAAGTCAAGGAACTCCTGTATATGTGGTATTCATTTGTGATATTATATGGTGGTGACATTGATGGCTAGTCTTAATGTAATGATTTAACAGAAGATACATATTATTCAACAAAATGTCTCATTTAAGTATTAGATTGGTGTAAAAGTAATCGTGATTCTAACCTAATAGCAAAAAGTTTGTCAGAACACTGAATACTAACATTGTATTCCAAACTAAACATCAGATCTACAGTGGTTCATTCGGAGTTGAGAGTCCTGGGTCTTCCAAAGGTTTCACACTCACTACTTCAATATTATTATATTTGGTAGGTACCAATTACATTTGTTTTATATGCAAGATCATCTTCCAAGTGTTGGTTTCCTGAACATCACAAATAGAGCAATGATAAAGATTTGCCATAAAGGCCACATCAGAGTCACATTCCAACATGGGGACTCAGTTATGGAGAATTGGAAAAGCCACAGCATATGTGATGCATATGGCACAAAAAATGGTAGTAGGATGACTATAATTTATTTCAAAATGCTTCAGCAGAGACAGTATGACATAGATAAGTGTATTAGTTCATTTTAACTGACCATTCCAGTAATCCCATCACTTTCTTAGGGTCACACTCCAGAGGTGATTTTTAAAAGTTCTTGAGTGCTTTTGTCTACATCAACACTGAAGACTTTTTTCAATAGTACAATAATGCTAGAAATAAATTTTCATTGCTGAATTACATGATTTGTTAAAACAAATAATGGGCTATGCCAATGTGTTAAAAATAGACACCCCTTACTAGTCTAGATCATGTGATTTAGTCAAATTATTGTAAAGTCTCTCCTTTCCTTTTGCACTGATTGGATTCGTGAATCTGGTGAGGACTCATTCATGTTTTTCTCCTTATAAGGACCTGAGTCCAGAAGCTGAGAGCAATCAGGTAGCCTGATACAGACTGAGCTTAGCAGAATATTTTTTATAGAATGTGTGGCACTTGCTTTGGATGAATCTATGTGGTTGGATCACCTAAAGTAATACTCACTGAAGTTACAAAACATGTTATAATCATGTTTCTTTATAAATGTTTGTTTAGTAAATGTTGGGCTGTGTGTTCTGAAGCTTGTGTTCATTATAACTTAGTAGCAAAGTTGTAGAAGTGCTAACCCTCACCCACCTCCAAACCCCAGGAACAACCATATCTATTAAACCTAACTAAGATATTTGTTCAGGTGGGCCTTATCCATCATCACCCAAGCAGATAATAAACTGTGAACGTTATGCCAAGTTGGTGATATAAATCACTCATAATCCTGCTGGTAGCATAGACCTTAAGGATTTTGTTCTTAGAAGAATCCAATGGGATCATAATCCCCAAGGAGAGTATTCTTAATGTAGGGAAGTGTCCTTGGAAGCACTTAAAACATTTCAGATAGACATATGTTTGAGAGAATGATAAGATAGAATTGAATCTAACAAAAGTAGTTCTGTCCCTAATATTTGTGAGGCTCACATATCATATGTCTGAATATTTTCAAGTTACTAGCTGAGCTAACAAACTTTTAAATAAAATATTTGTATATGCTCCTTCTATCTTGCCAAATAGACCTTCTAAGTGGACACTGTGATGTTCTGGAGGCAGATGACAGTGAGGGTTGTCCTGCTACCCGGCCCCTCCTCTTCTACCCCAGCTCCATCTCTCAACTAGGAAGTTCTTACATGAGTATGTGCACTCAGGCCCCAGCCACACTCTGTCATGACCAGCCATCATGTGACCACCCCTTGTATCTGGGCAGTGCATCCCGGCCGCAGCAACTGCCCTCAGGGTTGTTAGGACAGGCCTCAAGGTTGGGTTCTCCATGAGCAAACTCAGAGATTGTGATCACTGTGTATGAGATTTATTGGGGACTTCTTTTGGGATCAACCCCAGTAGAAATGAAGGGCTAGGGGAAAGCAGGTTTGGACACAGAGAGAAGGAGGGTTGTGAGGCAGTCTCAGTAGAAGCCTCTGCTGACCCCAGGGGAAGTTCTGAATCTTGGATCGTCTTTCAGGATTGTCCTAAGCTGGGGGGAGGGGAGTGGACCTTAGTACTCCAGTCACTGGTTGTGGGTTGCTCCAGGAAGAGGTGTGACCTTGGATGAGGTGATTTTCTTGAAGGAAGTAATTTCAAGGGCAATGAGAGCTAATGGCAGTCTGCTGCAGCACAAACAGCTGTAGGGGAGGCCAGTCCTCAGTCCTCAGGGCATCTGGGTGGGGAACACAGCATCTGCCCTCAGGTGTTTCCAAAGTACCAAGCACCTGCTGTGAGACCAGAGGGAGTAGTAGAGATTCCAGCTGGGTAGTGGAACTTCAGCCCAGACTTTTTGTCTCAGAATAGAAGACAGTTGGGGAAGAGCTGGAGCAGGTTTTCTTAAGAGTGGGCTGTCTTAGTCTGTTCCAGCTGCCATAGCTAAATACCATAGACTTGGCAGATTAAAACGAGACATGTGTTTCCTCACGGTTCTGGAGGCTGGAATTCTGAGATAAGGGTGGAGTATGGTGGGGCTCTGATGAAGGCTCTCTTCCTGGCTTGTAAATGGCCATCTTTTTATTGTATTCTTACATGGTGGAAAGAGAGGGCTCTGGTCCCTTCTGCTTCTTAGGAGAGCACTAATTCCATTATGAAGAGTGTACCTTCATAACCTCATCAATGCTAATTACCTCTGGAAAACCCCATCTTCCAAATGTCATCATGTTGGGGGTTACAGCTTCCACATATAAATCTTGAGGGCAACAAACATAGAGTCCCATAGCAGGGCCCCTCTTGCTTGTGTCTAAAGTAGATACTGAACACATTGGAGGGATGTTCCTATGAATGAATGTTTGCATCACTCCAAAGTTCAGATGAAGAAACCCTAATCCCCATTGTGATGGAATTTAGATTTGGGGCCTTCAGGAGGTAATTAGGCCATGAGGGTGGAGTCCTCATGATAGTATTAGTGTCCTTATGAGAAGGGATATGAGAGAGCTTGCTTCCTTTCTTTCTCTGCCTTGTGAGAATATAGTGAGAAGGTGGCCATCTGTCAATGGGGAAGGGAGCCCTCAGAACTCAACCATGCTGGCACCCTGATCTCAGGCTCCTAGACTCCAGAACTGTGAGAAATAAATGTTTATTAAGCTGCCTAGTCTATGGTATATTTGTTATAGCCCCTGAGCAGACTAAGATAGATGTTATGGGAAGTGGTCTTTTGAAATTAATTGCTGTTTCACTATAGGAAAGATGTAAAGGCCGGGTGTGGTGGCTCACTCTTGTAATCCCAGCACTTTGGGAGGCCGAGGTGGGTGGATCACGAGGCCAAGAGATCGAGACCATCCTGGCCAACATGGTGAAACCTTGTTTCTACTAAAAATACAAAAATTAGCTGGGTGTGGTGGCGTGCACCTGTAGTTCCAGCTACTTGGGAGGCTGAGGCAGGAGAATTGCTTGAACCCGGGAGGTGGAGGTTGCAGTGAGCCGAGATCATGCCACTGCACTCCAGCCTGGCATCTGGCTACAGAGTGAGACTCTGTCTCAAAAAAAAAAAAAAAAAAAAAAGGAAAGATGTAGAAGATGTTGTATAGTGTTTTCTTTCTGAGAATGGATGGGAGAAATTTCTTTGTCATCTTATTTTAGGAATAATAGTTGCTCCTAGGTGCTTGGTTATTTTCACTTGGTGACCATGGTACCTGAAATACCTGACCCTCCTTCCTCCTTCTGGTTGGCTCCTAGAAAAGCAGAAATCCAAATTGGTGGTACACCTCTAGAAAATATGTAAGACCTCAGGAGATTTGTTTACTTTATGGACTCCCCTCCCGGCTTCATCTTCTCTTTCTATTCTTCATTATCTCCTTATATTAATTTCTTCACCTACTCATTAAACAATAATAGGACCAATAATGATGACAATAACATATATTACATGTATTTGTGTAAGAAAGTAAATCATTTCTGGAGTTAAGTGGGCATCTGAAAAAGTATAACACGTATTTCTTCAAATATTCTTTCTGCACCAATCACATTTTTTCCTTTCTGGGGCTTCAATGGTATGAATGCCCTACATTTTGATATTGTTTTACAGATCTATGAAACTCTGTTCATTTTTATCCCAATTATTTTCCTCTCTGTTCTTATGATAGAAAAATTCCAAATGACTAATAATCAAATTCACTATTTTTTCTTCTACCGTCTTCATTCTGTTATTAAGCTCATTTAGCAAACTTCTTATTTCAGGTATTAAAATTTATCATTTAAAAATTTTCCATTTGCTTCTTCTTATACCTATTAGTTCATTTTTACACTGCCATAAAGATACTACCTGAAGTTGATGATTTATAAACAAAAGAGGTTTAATTGACTCACAATTCTACATGGTTGGGGAGGCCTCAGGAAACTTACAGTTGAGGTGGAAGGGGAAGCAGGCACATCTTACGTGGTTGCAGGTGAGACAGAGAGAAAGTGAAGCAGGAAGAGCCCGTTATAAAACCATCAGACCTTGTGAGAACTCACTTACTATCATGGGAACAAGATGGGGGAAACAGCCCCCATGATCCAATCACCTCCCACCAGGCCCCTTCTCCAACACCTGGAGATTAAAATGGAGGATGAGATTTGGGTGGGGACACAAAGCCAAACCATATCATCTTAGTTCCTGTTTCTCTATGAGAATGTCTGGTATTCAAGACACTTTACCTCACGAAGTATAGTTATGATATCTCCTTTAATGTCTTTGGTAATTTTAAAGTCTGGGCTATTTGAGGTTTCCATCAATAAATTGTCTTCACACTAATGAATTTTTCATGTTTCCTTGGGCCTTTATATGTTGAGTGATTTTAGATTATATCCTGGATATTTTCAATATCACATTGTAAAACTCTGAGTCCTGTTATAATTCTCTGAAAAATGTTGAGTTTTTGTATTTATTTGCAGACAAACCAATTAGGCTTAGACTATAGGTTCTAGATAGAACACATAGTTCTTCTGTAGGTGGTAGTTATAATGTCAGTTGAGTTTCAAAGCCTTTGCTATAAAGGCTTGGCCCACTAAGCAGTTGACCTGGACTTGGATGGTGGTTTATATTGTAGTTCTAATCTTAAAGTCTTTGCTCTCTACTTTGTGTCTTTTCCACATATGTCTCTCAGGAATGAGTCTAGGCTTTGTGCCAGTTTTGGCATGAAATTAGGGGATGTGCTTCTCCAGCTCTCCTCATTCTAGCAACTGAAGTCACCCTTGGTGCAAAGTGGCAAGAGGCAAGAAGTTTCTGTTCTATTTTTTAGAACACAGGGTCTCCTTTTCCTTATTCCTCAGGTCAGAAAAAATGGGCTGATAGTTTTTCTGCTTCCCTTTCCATGCAGTTCCATGACTGGGGGCCACCCTTTCTTCAAAGTGTGGAGGAGACACAGAAAAAAAAAACTGTAAACTCATCTACATATGGACTGCCTCTTCAAGTTTTGACTGTCTTCTTCAATCTGCCTGCCATTAGTTAATTTTCTGAGGCCTCATGCTGATACTTTTTCAGTCCTGGATTTTAGTCATCAGTGGCACTGGAAATCCCCATGGAATGTTGATGTTGCTCACTGTTAAGATATGAGGGGATCCTTTTAATATTTTAATTGTTGGAACCGAGAAGGTCTGTTAGAAAAATAAACTGTAAGTGAAACACAGAGACAAACTTGAGAAAGCAATCAGATTTTGATTTGCCTGCTTGCAACAGAATCATTCCTTATAGAACTGGTTCTCAGATTAAAGGACAGACTGGATTTAAGGGCAAAACACACAAAGATATGGCAAGTCTGTACATCATCCCATTTGTTAAAAAAACAGTAGTTCTTCTCTGTGTTAAAAGTCAGTAATAAATTAATTTTCCCCTTGGGAGTAAGAAACTTACATGAAATGGACCTAAGTTGTCTTGTATTTCAGGGAATATGGCAAAGCAGAAATATTGATCTATTAAAAACAAAACAAAATAAAATATTCCTTTTTTTTTAGTTTTTCTTGAAATTCAGATCTTTTAGTATGTGCCATTGATATGCTTGTATAGTTATAATGGTGACCATAGTGAATAGCCATAGGCAATTATTTCTGAGAATAAAAGAATCAGAATTTTGTTGGAAAGAACAGCAGTTTTCAAGAATGTTTCACAGAAGAACATTTTGGAATTTGTATATTGCAAAAAATTCAGTGCTAGGCAATAAGAGAGTAATAGAAATCGTATGTGAAGAAGCACTTACTGAATGATTACTATGTTCCAATTACTGTTCTAGGAAATATCCATGCTCCACATGGTTCCACAACATGGTTATTATTACCCTTACAGTGTAAAAAAGGAATCTGAGCCATAAAGACCTCATCATTTACCCAAATATAGCCAATAAGCATCAGAAATGGCATTTGAAAACAGGCAGTCTGAGGTCAGAGCCTGTGCTTTTAACTGCTGTAGTCTATTCAAGTGGAAGTATCATCATATGATTAGAAAGGCTTAAGTCAGTGTGGTATAATGGAATCTAGGAGTCAGGACATAGATTTTAGGCTTGGACCTAATTAAGTATGTAACTAATTAAGTATGTAACCTTGAAAAAGTCATGCTATACTTTGGCCCTCAGTTTTCTTATGACCTCTAACGTATCTTCCCACTAGAAGAAAATATAGAAGAATATCAATCCTTGAAAGGAGTAATGAGTTTAAGCATAAAAAGAATCCATTCAGTTTGCTGAGAATGATGGTTTCCAGGTTCATCCATGTCCCTACAAAGGACATGAACTCATCATTTTTTGTGGCTGCATAGTATTTCATGGTGTATATGTGCCACATTTTCCCTGTCCAGTCTATCATCAACGGGCATTTGGGTTGGTTCCAGATCTTTGCTATTGTAAACAGTGCTGCAAGGACCATTCGGTGCATATGTTCTTATAGTAGAACGATTTATAATCCTTTGGATATATACCCAGTAATGGGATTGCTGGGTCAAATGGAATTTCTATTTCTAGGTAATCAAACATCGCATGTTCTCATTCATAGGTGGGTGTTGAACAATGAGAACACATGGACACAGGGAGGGGAGCATCACACACTAGGGTCTGTCGGGGGGAAATAAGGGAGGGACAGCAGGGGTGGGGAGTTGGGGAGAGATAGCATGGGGAGAAATGCCAGATATAGGTGATGGGGAGGAAGGTAGCAAATCACACTGCCATGTGTGTACCTATGTAACCATCTTGCATGTTCTTCACATGTACCCCAACACCTAAAATGCAATAAAAAAGAAAAGAATCCATTCATCCTACATTTAGTATGGCTATATACTCTTTGGGAGCTGAGGACACAGAGTGAGTAAAATTAATAAAATTGCTGATTTTATGAGGCTTTCATGTAAATGCAGAAGGCAAACATGTAATACACAATGAATACATTATATGATGTTATATAGGGATAAATGCTCTAATTAAAAGTAATTATTATGGTTTAAATGTGTTCCCTAAAAGTTCATGTGTTGTTAACGTAATCCCCAATGCAACAGTGTTGAGAGGTGGGATCATTAAGAGGTGATTAGCCCATAAGGGCATAGCCCTTGACTTGCCTGCTTGCAACAGAAACCATTGTTACAGAACTGGCTCTCAGCTTAAAGGAAAAATTAGATTTAAAGGAGAAACCCACAAAGATATGGTGAGTCTGTTCATTGTTCTTTTTGGTGAAAAAGCAGTAATTCTTCTTTGTGGTAAAATTCAGCAATAAATTAATTTTCCCCTTGGGAGTAAGAATGGATTAATGCCGTTTTCATGGGGATGAATTGGTTGTCACAGTAATTCATTTTTGCCTTCCACTCTCCTGGCATAAGATGATCCTAGCCAGCTGCTATTGCTGTGCTCTTGGACTTTCCTGCCTCCAGAGTCATGAGCCAAATAGCCTTCTATTCTTTATAAATTATTCAGGTCATGATATTCTATTGTAGCAACAGAAAGCAAACTAAGACAGTAGTGTTGAGGAATAGAAAGTGATGTTGGTTATATTTAGACAGGATGTGCAGAGAAGATTTCTCTGACAAAACATTTGAATAGAGATCTGGATAAAGTGAGGGAGGCCTAAACATATCCCATCAGGCTTCACCTTCCAACACTGTTGCACCGGGGATCAAGTTTCCAGCACATGAATTTCTGGGGGACACATTTGAACCATAGTGACTAGTGTTAAAGAATAAAGGACTCACTAATAATACTGCAAGTTCCTCAGCCCTTCATGGGAGGAAGGCTACCCACAGTTGTCTGCCAGATGCCCAAGGGTTCCTCTGGGATGTGTGATCTGCCTGGGAAGAATGGGCTACCTCAGTGGCCAGTGACACCGTGTTCTTTGCTACAGCTGCTTAATTGCTTTAGTGTGCATTACCTCTTGGGCCAACTCACCTCTCTGATAGTCATTTTCTTTCCACAGTCCCGTTTATACAACTCTTCTCAACACATTAAGTACTGGAAGTACTGGAAGTGGTAGAACAGCCAGAAAACATTTCTTGCAGGTCTTTCAAAGAAACGTACTCCAGATCACTTGCTTTAAGCAACAGAACTGGGAATGAAACCGAGATTTCTCTAACACCAAAGCTGATGCTCTTCACCTTGATAATAAGCTATACTAGATTTGTCAAAGTACACAGAAACTGTGACTTCCCTGGTGTTACACAGTGGTGGAGGTGACAAGAAATACAGACCTTTTTAAAAAAATTCTTGCTTGGTGTTCTGTCTGTTACAATCATGCAAAATCTTGATTGCTTCAAGAAAAGACTAATAACCTTAAGAACCCAAAATGAAGGTGGAGGGTGTTACAATGACCTCAGGTGGCTTGTTTTTTTGTTGATCAGCCTCAACTGATGTTTATCAAGAGCCATGGCCTCAGAATCTGTTTGGATTCCTTTCTGAGTGTGTATGTCTTTATACAATGAGAACCTGCTTATCCTAAAGGGCACTGATGGCACCTGCTGCTAATTTTGATTGAAGTTATTATGAAGGCACTTCCTTTTTCAGATGAGATTTGATGCTTGGTCTCTCATAGTACTGAGAGTCCTAACTGTGCATCTCTCAGCACCCCATGACCTCAAAAGCCTGCTAAGAGTTCTTGCCTGGTCAGCTTCTGCTCTGTGGATATATGGGCCAGAGGCATGCCAGCAACGTGTCGGCTGCAGATGGCTTCCCACATGGTGGTTAAATTTTCTTCCAGTGTTCTCCCTTTTTGCCCTTGTCTCTCCAATGCTTCCCTGTTGACTTCAAGTTAAAAATATTCATTTGAGAGAGAGAATAGAAATGAGAGAGAAAACAAACTCCTGGATACATTTTAAACCTCCAAGGTAAAATCCTCTTTGAGCCTTTAGGAGAGTACCTCTTAAACTTTAATGTGTATACAAACCACCAGAGGTCTTATTACAATGAAGATTCTGATTCAGGACTTCCAGGGGTGGGCTCTGAGATTCTGCATTTCTAACAAGCTCCCAGCCCATGTCCATGCTGTATGCTCATTGCTTGCTCTACTTCCACTAGCAAGATTTTATGATATATGAGTCTATACCACTACCTTCAGACTTGCTAAGTCAAATCTCCCTTTTCTGTACTTTCCCCACATCTGAGCACAGCCAGTGTCCTTCAGGTGTAAAGAGTCCACGCCAGGACAGTGTCCTCTGCTTTCCCAGGTGTCTTCCCTCTTTGGAACCCCCTTTTTCTTTGGCACCAGCCACAGGAAAGAGGGAGATAGAAGGGGGCAATGTCTCTTCCTTTGATTGTGTCTGTTACTCCTGCTTTTCTGAACAACTATCAAAGCTCTACATGTGGCAGGCTTCTAAAAGTTGGGTCTCTGTTGGCACTCATGTGAGTTTCTTTGTAGGGACTTTCATAGTCTTCCCATTGTTCAATTCTTTGACACAGGAGACATTATTTAACATCGGATTGGATGTTTTGGTGACTGAGAAACACTACAACGAACTCAAAAGTTATCACTGGCTTTTTTTTTTTTTTTTTTTTGAGAAAAGGAGAAAGAAAGAAACAGCAAAAGAAAGAAAAAAAAGAAAAAGAAAGGAAGAGATTTTAGAAAAAGAGAGAAAAGGAGAAAGAAAGAAATAGCAAAAGAAAGAAAAAAGAATGAAAGAGAGAAAGAAAGAGGAAGAGAAAGAGGGAGAGAGAATGGGATTCTTGTTTTATTGCCCAGGCTAAAATACAGTCTAAAAATGGGTATTAAAAACCTCTTTTATGCCAATAATTGTGTTTAACAATGGAGACAGGAAGGAATAGGGGATGAAAATAACAAATAAGCAGCCAAC